>MU119407.1:0-101171 GCA_014904845.1 Acephala macrosclerotiorum
TTAATTAGAGCATTACGCATATTTCTTCTAAGTTTTAATAAAGTGGCAAGTAGATTCCCGGTAAATTTTGGGCTAGTAATAAAAGGGTTGAGTAAAATGATGCAATTCGCTAATAAACTCGCTTAAATATTGCATTCTCTGAGTTTAACACCCCACTTCTCTATTAAGACGTCAAATGAAATACAATCCGAGGAAGCAATTTAATTAGAATTGTTCGAAATACTTGGGATTTTAATTCTTGTGTATTTTTAAAAGGTGGTTATTGTGATGCGCAGCGTGGAATAAGGCGAGTTTTGGTGTAAAAACAGCAAATCACGGGAACTTTATGCCAGTTACTGTACGTATTAATTGTATTGATTAATTTTTTTAAAAAATAAACTTTAAATTCAAAAAATATATTAAAAGAAATAAAATTAAAACAATATTAATCTCGTGTAATTTAACGTTGCAAGTAATATTTATATAATATTATACTAATATTAATAAATTTTTTTTTATAAAAAAAAAAAAAAAATTAATCGAAAACAAATAAAAACAATTTATATATTTTTTTTTTTATTGTAATTTTTTAATACGTAAAATTTATTAATTTAAATACAAAAAAAACGTATAATTAAATTATTTGAAAATATTATTATTTTTATAGCGCGTTAATATTTACAATTCTCGAATTTGAAATTTTTTTTTTATTTTTAATTTGAAAAATCAAATTATTACAATATTAAACAAATATTTTTTGATTTATTTTTTTATTTATTTTTTTTTTCGATTTATTTTTTTATTCGTATTTTAAAATAATTAATATTTAAAATTCTTTTTTAAAATTTTATTAAAAATTGATTTTATTATAACGTTTATTAAATTATTTTAATTATTTATTTATTGTATTTTTTATAGTTTTTTACGTTTATATAATTATTAAAAAATTATAATATCGATTATTAAACGCTTTTTTTGAATAGTTTTTAATTTGATAAAATATTTATAAAACGAATATAAATTTGTATATACGATTATCGAAATATTAAAAAATTCGAATTATTTAATAATTATATTAATAGTAAAATCGATCGCTAATATTATATCGATTTTTTTTATTATATTATATATCTCGAAAATTAATACGTTTTTAATAATTCGTTTATTTTTAATAAAATTATAATAAATAAATAAAAATTTGATTTCGAATTTATTATTATTTAATTATTATTCGTTTGTAAAAATAATTTCATATTTAATTTAAAATTTAAAATTTTTATTTTTTGTAAATAAATTATTAATAAAAACGAAAAATTTTATTATTAATAAATTTAAAATAATATATTTAAATTTTCGATTTAAATTTTTAATTTATTATTCGAATTTTTTATTTAAAATAATAATTTCGATTTTTATTAAATTTTAATATTAAATAATAATAAATAAATCGAATATTATTTCGAATTAATAAATAATAATAATATAAATTTCTCGAGTATATTATTTTCGATATTCGTTTTAAAAATTTAATAATTTAATATTTATTAATTTGAGTTTTTTTTTTTTTAATTTTTTTATTATATATAAATTATATTTTCGTATTATATTAAAATATATTCATTAAAAACTAATAATTTATTTATTAATTTTTTTTTGAATTTGATTATAAATTTAATTTTTATAAATTTGTTTTTTTCAAAAGTAAAAATTTTTTTTTATATTAAAATAAACGTATTATTTGTTTGTATTTTTACGATATTAAAATTTTTTTTTGTTATTATTATTAAAAAATATAAATCGTACATTGAAATAATTATAAATGATTTTTTTTTTATAATATTTATAATACGTAATTTACTAGTATATTTTTATTTTAATAATATTATATAAAATTTTTAAAATTATTATAATCGTATTTAATAAATATAAATAATAAATTTAAATAAATTAATATACAAATATTAATCGTTGAAAATTCGTTATTAATTAAATATAAATTTATATAATATTTTAAAATCATATTTTTATTTTTTTATTTGAAATTCGAATTAAAAATAATATTAATATAACGATTATTCGTTGATTAATTCTTTGAATAATTAATAATTATATAAAAATTATTTCTTTTTTTATATTATTATATTTTTGAATTATTAATTTCGATTTCTTATAAAAAATATCAATAGTTTTACTTTCGATCTCGTTGATTAATTTTGAATTGAAAATACGAATATTAATATATTCAATAAAATCGTATTTTACGAATTTGAAAATTTTTTTTGTAATTAAATTATCGATTTTTTTTTTTTAAAATATTTCGAATAATAATTCCAAGATTATTATTATATATTTTTTTTTTAATTACAATAATAAATTTTTTTTTCTTTTTTTTATTTATTATAAAAATTATAAAAATCTCAATTTTTTTAATAATAATAATTACAAATTAATTATTGAAATTTTCGAGTTTTTTTATTATTTTTTTATAAAATAATAATACTTTTTTTTTTTTTTTTATTTATTATAAAAAATATTTTTATTATATGATTTCTTTGATCGTTTTCGATTACGTTTTTAAAATAAGTTTTAAAAAAATTCTAATAATACTATTTATTTATTTCGTTCAACGAAATAAATATCGAATTATTTTATTCGTTTATTTTTAAAATCTTCGATTTTATATAATATAATTTGATAATTATTAAACGAAAATTAATAAATTTATAAAATATATCGATTTTGTATATTTAATCGTTAATCGCTAATAATTTGTATAGTTTTTTTTAATTGTTTTTTTCGCGTTAAATATATATATTTAAAAATAATAATAATTTTAAAATAAATTAAATATTTAAATCGTTTCTTATTACGAGCGCATTTGTAATTTGTTTTTCAACGTATAAACGTTGTATTTTTTTAGTAATTATATGAATTGTTTTTAATTTTTTAATAATAAATAATAATAATACGTTTTTATTAATTATTTTAAAATAAATCTCGAAAATTAATAAAATAAATATAATTTTATTTAATTTTATTAAATCGTTAATAGTTTTAATTATTATTATAAAATTATTTTTTTATTAATTTATTCGTTGTTTTATTTATCGCGTATAATTTCATATATTCAATATAATAAAATGTAATATTTTTTTATTTTTTTTATATTATTATAAATTTCAATAAATATTTTTTAAATTTCGATTATTATTAATTTTATATTTTATTTAAATTTAATCGATAAAAAGTTTTTTTTTGTATTATAAATAATATAATTCGATAATTTTTAATACATATTAATTTAATATAAATAAAAAGTATTTTATATTGTTTTTATTAATATGTTTTTAAAAAAATTTATAGTTTGAAATATTATTAATAAATCGATTATTTGTAGAATTAATTTATTATTTATATATAATACGTTAACGATTATTAAATAATTGAATTTATAATTATTTTATAAAATAAATTTGAATTTATTGAATAATTATTTATATATTTAATAATAATAATAATATTTAATAAAGTATTTAATATATTTCGCGTTTACGTTATAATCAATTTATTAAAAAAAATTTATTAAACGTTAAATTAATAAATATTCGAATCGTCAATACAATTAATATAATTCGATTTCAATAAAATAATTTTACGTTAGATTTCGTTTTAATTGATTTAATTGCCTGTTCGATTTATTGCCTGTTCGACTTAAGGACTAATATCAACTTTTCTATATGCACGTGATATCAACACTTCTCACAATGAGCAATTTCACTCAAATTTAATCGAGGTGCCCAAATGAAGCGATTTGATTAGTTCATTAAGGAATTTTGCAGCAGGGATGCTTTGAAATAATATATAACCGCTCCGGCGAAGAATACCAAAATTTCAATTAATTTGCGACTACAATTATAATTTATTAATTAATCCAAATCGCATAAGACTTGTAAATAAGTTGAAACTCAATTAAATACCTCCAGATTCCAAGTTTCAAGCGATTCTATTAATCCGTTGTTGCGCAAATTAATAAAATATAGTCGCACTCAGCCAAAATGCCGACCGCAAAACTCCTAAGTGCGCTTCTGCCTTAGGCACTTAAATGCTAGAGCACCAAAAATCCATTCTACGGCTGCGCAGCTTTCAAGGGGGTCCTAGGAGGTCCCTCCCTAGTAAATATAATCGTAATAACTATTTATAATCAATAGAATCAATTGTAGCAATTTAATATAAGAGGCGGGGGTCCCAGGGGGTCTCCCCCTGGAATTATATACTAAAGAAAGTGATTTAAATTGATTAAATCGATCGTAGTAACTCGATATAAGAGACGGGGGTCCCAGGGGGTGTCCCCCTGGTAATATGAGGCTCCGCAGTGCATTTCTGCCTGAGGCACTAAAGAGCTTATCAGCTTATCGGCTTTACCGCCCGGCAGAATCTCAAACACCATCTCAATAATTATACCAACTTCAAGCGCTTATAAAACGCTCAAATTAAGAGCTTTTGATTTGAAACTTAAAATAAGAGTAAATTACTAAAGTCGAAGACTTTATAGCCCCTCGCAGGGACGCCCCTGCGAGGCCTGCGAAGCAAAATGTGCGTCGAGTACTATTTACAGAGTCTTTTAATTGTTTAGCGAGTCCGAAAACAGTCTTTCGACCGTGGTATGACGTCGGGCATCAATCAATCAAACCACCAGAAAAGCACTTGCTCTATACCCAAACAAGTGATTTCTTATGTTACTTTAAAATAAGCTCATTTTTCTATTTTATATTGAAATCATCAATTCAATAGATTATTCAATGCTAGAATTTCTATATATTTCTATATTTTACATATTTTTGCAAAAGTCTATAAGAAATAAGAAATTGCAAATTCAAATTTTTTATTATACAACTAATTAAAGTATTGTTAATATTTTGTTTCAATTTCTCAGTTTTACTTAGAAACAATTTTATTATGCGATAAAAACGCGATCAATTTTTTAAAAGAAAAAATATTATAGAATTTATATTTTTTTCACATTTTACTATTGTAAACAATTTGTCGATTGGATTACTATAAACTCTTATACTCGAGACATCTCTTGAACAAAACTTTTTAAATACTTTGATTAGTAGAACTAGTGCGAAAAAAAAGTAATTCGTCGAGTATTTAAATTTGAAAACTATATACGAAAAATTAAAAAAAAAAAAAAATTTATTTTCAAAAAATAATTAAAAGTTTAAATTAATTTAAACATATAAATATAAATATTGAATATTAGAATAATAAAATGAGATTCTTTGAAATAATAAAAATTAAACTTTTTTTTAATTTTTATCGCTAATAATAATATACAAAAAAAAAAATTTTTTAAAATTTTTTTACTTTGATTATATAATTTACAAATAGTAAAAAAAAAAAAAAAAAATTTTTTAAGATTGTATTTCAAAGAAATATAACAAAAGAAAAAAATTATTTTAAAAGAAAAAATAAAAATCAATCGATCAAATTATTTATTATTAATATATCGTTTTTATAGTTTGAAAATATTTATTTAATTATTCAAAGTTATTATTTTAATAAAATAAAAAACTAGAATACATTGTAAAGTATAATATAATTTTTATAAAAAAAAAAAAAAATTATTTTAATTTTTTAATTATTATTTTCTTTAGATTTTTTATTAATTGAAATTATATAAAATAAAATAAAAAATACTTTAATTTTGTTTGATTCAAAAGTCTATAGAAATTACTATAAATTTAAAGTAATTATTTTAAAAGTTTAAAGTGATATTACAAATACAAAGATCAAAAATATGATTTATACAATGTTTGCGCACTATAAAATAATAATTAAAACTAATAATTAGTATATAAAATTCTGAATAATTTTATTATTTATTGTATTTTATTGTATTTCTATAATAGAATAATTGTAAAAACGACGTTATTATAATAATTCTCGATGCGTTAACAATTAAAAAACTTTGTAAATAATAAAAAAAAAAAGAATTCGTTTATTATTAATTCGTTTAACGAGTCGTCGAATGAGTTTTTTTTTTTAAAACGAAAAAAACATTTTAATATTTATGAGTATTTTTATTTTCGTACAATTAATACGATATTATTTCTTTGAATTAAAATGTTTTTAAGATTATTAAATTTTATATTTATCGTATTTATATTTTGAATATAATATAAAAATAATATATTTATTAAAACAACGTAAAATATAATAATATTTATAAAAATATTTATTCGAATAATTTTTTACGATAATATTATTATTTTTTTAAATCGAATTTTGTATATTTTAATTGTAAATATATTAAATTGAATATTATTATCGATTTTTTATAACGCTAAAAATTGTAATTATTTAACGATAAATATATTTATCGTTTTATTGTTTAATATAATTTTTTAAAAACTTTTAAAAAATATCGATTTTCGAATATAAATATTATATGAATATTAAATAAATATAATAAATTAAAAATATTTTTTTTAATAATAATATAACGAATAAATTAATTATTTAAAATAATTATTATTTGAATATTATTAATTGTTTTAATTACGATAATATAATTTTTGTTTTTGTTTTTTATTTTTATATTTATTAATAATTGTTTTATTTTTTTCAATTTATTATTTTTTATTAAATTTTTAATTTTTTTAATTTTAATAAAAAAATTCTAATAATATATCGATATAATTTTATAATTCGTCGTATATTAAATTTATTATTAAAATTTCAAATATATTTATTATTGTTTATTTATTATATATTTTATTAATTAATAATTCGATTTATTATAAATATAATATTTTAAAAATAAATATTTACGATTTTTATTTTGAAAATTTTTATTGTAATTTTTTTTATTTTTTTTATTCTATTTTAAAAATCGATTACATTTTAAAACTCGTTCGTTATTATATTTACGTTTTCTATAAATTCGATTTATTTAATATTATTTATAATTATTGTTTTTTTTGTAAATTTTATAGTTTTTATAAATTTCAATATTATATTATTACGTTTTATACGCGTTTATTTCGATTTCAATTAATATTCGTAAATTAATATATATATTTTTGTACGTATTTATTAATTTATAAAACGTGAATTTGTATTTTTCGATATTTTTATAAACGTTAATAATTCGATTTCGTATATTATAATTTGTTTAATATTTATAAAGTAATTTAAATTAAATTTTTTGAAATTGATTAAAAAATAATTATAAGTATTTTTATTTTGTTTTTCGACGAATTTATTATAATAATTTATAGCAATATCGTATTTTATTATATTAATATATAAAATTATTAATTTTTTTCAATTTTAAAATATTTTTTTATTATAATTATTATTGTTTTGAAATCGTATTTTTATTTAATAATTTTATTATAATAATATTTATTTGTACGATTAATTAAATTAATAAAAAACGTTTTACAATATTAATTTTTTGAAAATTTAATTTTAATATAATAATTATAAAAAAAATTTAATTTATTATTAAAAATATTATATATTTTTTTATTATATTTTTTGTTATTAATATAAATTTTTATTAAATTTATAAATAATTTAATTAACGTATTTTATTACGATTATAATTAAAAATCGTTATATTAAAAATTAGTATTTAATCGAATATTTTAATTTGAAATTATATTATTACGATTTCATATATTATTTTATTAATTTTTTAATTATTAAAATAATTAATTTTAAAATTGTACGTTCGATAATTGTATATTTTGAAATTATTTAATTTGAAATTGTATATTCGTAAATTTTATATTTGAAATTAAAATATTTTAAAATTGAAATTTTAATATTTATAAAAATAAATTGTATTAAAATATATTTATTTTATAATTTTATTTATTTTTTAAGTATTTTAAATAATATTAAAAAATAAATTAATTTTTATTTAATTGTTTATAAACTTTTTTTTAATTTATTTATAATATTTTTTCGTAAAAATAATTTTTTCAAATTTTTTAACTATAAATAACTTTCTTTAAAAAATATATATTTTATATATAAATAAAATTTTTTTGAGATTTTATTAAATATTATTATTTATTAATTAGAATATTTTTATAAACGATTATTAGTATATTTTATTTGTTTATAATATTTTATTTTTTTCTCGATATATTTATTTGATTCGTTTTGTATAATATCGATTTTTTTTTTAAAAGTTTTTTTCTTCTTAAAATTTATTTTATCGTGTAATTTTAAACGTTTTAATAAAAGTAAATATTGAAAAATAAATAATAAAATAAAATAAAAAATTTAAAAACAAATAAGCGTTTTCAATAAATAAACGTTTCGATTAATCAATTTAATAATTTTTATAATAAGCGTTTTTAAGAATAATTTATAAATATTTCGAATAATCGTATAATAATATTAATATATTATCGATCGATTAATTCGAGATTATAGAGTATAAATATAATCGAAATAAAAATAAAAATATTATTTAAAATAATATTTAATTAAATAATAAATATAATAATTTAATTAATTATTTAATTAAATCTTTCGTAAATAATATTATTTTACGTAATAAACGCGAATTCGAATAAATAATTCAAATTCGAATTTTTTTAAAATTAATATATTCAAATTTTTCGAATATTAAAAAAACGTTAAAATTTTATTTTTACGAAAAATAATAAAATTTTTCGTAATTTAATAATATTTAAAAGTATTAATTCAAAATTTTTTAGTATTTTTTAACAATTGAATTAATATTATTTTTAATCAAAAGTATTTAATTTTATTTAATTGATTTTTATTAATTCGTAATTGAAAATAATTATTAATTAATATTAATATCGTATTAAAAATATCGTATTACTAGTAAATAATTTAAACGCACGTAAAATTCTTTTTGAATTTTAATATGCGTATTAATTATATTGATTAATTCTTTTAAGAAATAAATTTTAAATTCAAGAAATATACTAAAAAAAATAAAATTGAAACAATATTAATCTCGTGTAATTTAATATCGTACGTAATATTTATATAATATTATATTAATAATAAATAAATCGAAAATTGTTTTAAATTAATAAATTATAATAATATAAATTTTTTTTAATTCGTTATTTTCGATATTTAATTTAAAAATTAAATAATTTAATATTTATTAATTTAATTTTCTTATTTTAATTTTTTTATTATAATTAAATTGTATTTTCAAATTAAATTAAAATATATTTATTGAAAATTAATAATATTTTTAAATTTAATTAAAAATTTAATATTATTAAATTCGTTTTTTTCAAAAGTAAATTATTTTTTAATTAATATAAACGTATTATTAATTTATATTTTAATAATTATAATTAAAAAATAAAAATCGTATATCGATATAATTATGAATAATTTTTTTTTATAATATTTATAATACGTAATTTATTAATATATTTTTATTTTTATAATATTATATAAAAACTTTAAAATAATTATAATTATATTTAATAAATATAAACAACGAATATTTTTCGATAAATATATTAATATAAATTATTAAAAATTTATCGTAAATAAAATATAAATTTAAATAATATTACGAAATTATATTTTATTTTTCTTATTTAAAAATTGAATTAAAAAAAATACTAATATTATAATTAATTACTAATTAATTTTTTAAATTATTTAAAATTATATAAAAAAAAAAATTTTATTATTATTATATTTTTAAATTATTAATTTCGATTTTTTATAAAAAATATTAATAATTTTATTTTTAATTTTATTAATTAATCTCGAATTAAAAATTCGAATTTTAATATATTTAATAAAATTATATTAAACGAAATTAAAAAAAATTTTATAATTAAATTATTAAATTTTTTTTAAAATATTTTAAATAATTATTTAAAAATTATATTTATATTTTTTTTTTATAATTTTAATAATAATTTTATATCGTTTTTTTTTATTTATTATAAAAACTATAAAAATTTATATTTTTTTAATAATAATAACAAAAAATTAATTATTAAAATTTTTGTAATTTTATTTTTTTATTTTTAATAAAATTATAATATTTATTTTATTTTGTAATTTTTTTAAACGTTTTTAATTTAATTCAATCGATTAAAAAAACTCAATAAAAATTTTAATTAAAAAATAATAAATTATTTTTTAATTATTTTAATTATTTTTTTTTAATTATTAATTCAATTATAAACTTTTAATATTTTTTTTTTATATAATAAAATTTAATAATCGTTAAACGAAAATTAATCAATTTATATAAGTTTTTTTATTTACTTTTTTTTACGTTAAATATATACTTTGAATAAAATTAATAAATTTAATATAAACTTCGTATTTGAATCGTTTTTTATTATAAACGTATTATTAATTTAATATTAAATATATAAACGACGTATTTTTTTAATAATTATTTTAATTATTTTAATTTTTTTAATAATTAATAATAATAATACGTCGTTATTAATTATTTTAAAATCAATTCTTAAAATTAATAATATAAATATAATATCGTTCGATTTTATTAAATCGTTAATAGTTTTAATTATTATTTGTAATATTATATTTTTATTAATTTATTTCTCGATTAATTTATCGCGAATAATTTTATAAATTTGATATAATAAAATATAGTATTTTTTTATTTTATTTATATTATTATAAGTTTTAAAAAAATATTTTTTTAATTTCAATTATTATTATTTTAACGTTTTATTAAAACTCTATAAACGAAATTTTTTTTTTCGACGTTATAAATAATATAATTTAATAATTTTTAATATATATATAATATATTTTATATTATTTTTATAAATATATTTTTTATAAATTTAATAATTTGAAATATTGTAAACGAATTTATTATTTATAAAATTAATTTTTTATTTAAATATAAAACGTTAATAATAATTAAATAATTCAATTTGTAATTATTTTATAAAATAAATTTAAATTTTTTAAATAATTATTTATATATTTAATATTTATATTATAATTAATTTATTAAAAAATTCTTATAAAACGTTATATTAATAAATAATTAAAACGTTTATACAAATAATATAATTTAATATTAATAAAATAATTTCAAATTAAATTCTTTTTTGATTAATATAATAATATTTATAAATAGTTTTATTTTTTTAAATTAAAATGTTTTTAAAATTGTCGAATTTTATATTTATAATATTTATATTTTAAATATAAAATAAAAAAAATATATTTATAAAAATAATATAAAAAATAATAATATTTAATAATATATTAATTCGAATAATATTTTTATTAAATATTAATATTAAATTTTTATAATATTATAAATTGCGATTAATTAATAATTAATATTTTAACGATTTTATTATTTAATATAATTCTTTGAAATTTTTTTAAAAAATATCGATTTTCGAAAATAAAAAATAAAAAATAAATATTAATTTAATTCGAATAATTCGAATTATAATTATAAAATATTAAATATATTTTTTTATAATAATATAATAAATAAATTAATTATTTAAAATAATTATTATTTATATATTATTAATTTTTTTAAATTCGATAAAATAATTTTTATTTTTATTTTTTATTTTTATATTTATTAATAATTAATTTATTTTTATTATTTGAATATTTTTTAATAAATTTTTTATTTTTTCGATTTTAACGAGAAAATTTTAATAATAAATTATTATAATATTTCGATTTATCGTATATTGAGATTATTATTAAAATTATATATATATTTATTATTATTTTTTTATTATATATTTTATAAATTAATATTTCGATTTATTATAAATATAATATTTTTTTTAATATAATTTTCTTTAAAATTTAAAATTTTTATAATATTTATTTTAAAAGTTTTTTCGATTTTAATATTTTTTTTTTGAATTTTTTATAAATACAATCGATTTAATTTTAATCGATTTCGTTTTTTTTATTTTGAAAAATAAAATTTAAATTATATTATTATATTTTATATAATCGCGTTACAATATTTATTATTAATTATAATTTAATTTTGTAAATTATATTTTATTTAATATTTTGATAATCAATTAAATTAATTATAATAAATTTTATAAAAATATATATAATTAACGATTTTTTTAAATTTCGAAATAAATTTTTATTATTATTATTAATATAATAAAATCAAATTTTTTTTATAAATTTATTAAAATAAAATATATTTATATATTTTATAAAATTAATAAAAAATATTTTATTTTATTAATTTAAAAATTATTTTATTTTATTGTAATAATTATAAAAAATTAATAATTTATAATTTTTTATTATATTTTTTATTATTAATATAAATTTTTATTAAATATTTTATATTATATTAAACAAATTCGTATTTGTAAAAAAAATCGTAATAAAAAAAATATAAAAAAAAATCGTATTTTTAAAAAAAATTATAATAAAAGAAATATAAAAAATAATTATAAAAATTCGTATTAATAATTGAAATCGTAAAAATTATTATATTTTAAATATTAATTATTAAAATTAAAATATTTTAATTTATTAATTCAATTAATCGATTTTATCAAAAAATTTTATTTTTATTTTTTAATTAATCGACGATTTTTATTTGTATTTATTTATAAAAAAATTGTTATTAAATTTCTTTTTTTAAATTATTAATAACAAATTTTTTATTTTTTAATATTTAAATTTCATAAATATATAAAAATTTTTAAAAATAATATATAAAATTTTTATATATTAAACGTAAAATTTATTACGTATATTTTTTAAAGTTTTTTTTTAAAAATATTTTTATAAATTATAATTCGAATATTTTTTTTTTTATATATTTTAAATTAATAAAAAAAATTTTTTTAATATTTTTTTTTTAAAATTTTTATTATTTGTAAAATCGAATTTTTTTTTTATTTATTTTTATTATAAACGAATTTAATTTTAAGTAAATTTATTATTTTAATAAATAATTATATAATATATAATAAAAAAATTAAAAATTTTATTTCGAATTCGAATAAATATTATTATTAATATTTATACGATTTTAATTAAATAATAAATAAAAACGTAAAAAAATTTTATTAATTTTATTTTTAATATAAATTTAAAATTATTTTCGCGTTTTTTTATTCGTTTTTTATAAACGTTATTATTTTACGTAATAAACGTAAATTTAATATTATTTTTGTATTATTTTTTTTAAATTTTTAATAATTTTAATATTTTTAATATATTTTTATAAAAGAAATTTTATTAATTTTTGTTTTTTGAAAATATAGTAATTATTTTAAATATTTTTTTTATTAAAAATAAATTATTTAAAAATTTAATTGTTTTATAATTAATTAAACAATTACTAATTATTATTAATAATAAATTAAAAATAAAATAAATAAATTAAATAATTTATTAATTAATTATAAATTATAAATTTAATAAACGTATAAAAATTAAAAAATATAATCTCAACTCTAGTACAAGCGGCGCTAGTCCCAATCCGGCCTAGTGTCTCACGTGATTATTAAACCAATATTATATTTATATTTATAAAAATTAAATTTTAATTTAATATAATTTATTTTATTAATATTATTAAAAAAAAATATTATTATAAATATGAAAAAAACTTTTTATTAAAAATTTAATTATTAAAATATATTTATAAAAACTTTTATAATATTAATTAATTTTATTAAATTTTTTTATAAAAAATTAATAAATATAATAAATAAAAATTAATTTTTTAATTTAATTTTTTATAATAAATAATTTTTCGTTTTAACGATTTATTAAAATAATTTTTATAAAATTTTTAAATAATTCTATAATAATATATATATATATATATAATAATAAAAATCAAATTAAAAATAAATAACGAATTATATAAAAAATATATTAATTTTAATTATTTTTATTTTTTAATTAATAAAAAATAAATATAATTTATATTAAATTTAAATTAATTATAATTTTAAAAATTAACAAATTAATAAAATTTTATAAACGAATTATTTTTATAATATATATATTTAAAATAATTAAAAAATATAATATATTTAATAAAATTAAAATTCGTATATAAATAATTAAAATTTTAAATTTTAAATTTTTTTAAATAACGAATTTTTATATTTTTATTCAAAAAAATTATATATTATTAATTTATACGAAAATTTAATTTTAATAATTCAAATTTTTATAAAAAAATTTTATATTAAAAAAAAAATTTTATATATAAAAAATATTAAAATTTTATTTTAAAAGATTATTATAATAATATAAAATACAAATATTTATATAAAAATTTATAAATTAAAAAAAAATATTATAAAAAGTTTTTAAATTTATTTATTATAATTTAAATAAATTTTTTTTTAAAAATTAGTATTTTTAAAAACGATTTTAAAATTATATTTTAATTTTAAATTTATTAATTTTTACGATTTAATTTATATTATTTTTAAATAAATTAATTTTTTTTATTAAAAAAGATTATTATTTTATTAAGTTTAAAATAATATATTTAATATATATTTATAAAAAAATTTAAATTATAATTTAAAATAATAAATATTTTTTTAATTTAATTTCAAAATAAAATATTTTTTTAAAAAATTAAATATTATATTAAATATTTTAAATAATTTTTATTTATTTTTAAAAATTAATATTAATTTTATATATATATATATAATATTAATATTTTTAATAATAAATGATTTTATTTAAATTTAATTAAAATTTTAAATATATTATATTATAATTTATTAATTCGTTATTATATAAATTAATAAAATATAATTATATTTAATAAAAATTATAATTATAAAATTTTTAAATATATTTTTATAATTATACAATTTTTTTTTAATAAATATAATCGTAATAATTTAATATAAAAATAAAAATTTTAAAAAATACTTTTTTATTTAAAACGTTAAAATAAATTTTTTTTTTAATTTTAATTATATATTAAATAAAATAATTTAAATTAATTAAATCGATTATAATAATTAAATATAAAAACGAAATTTTTTAAAAAAAAATTTTTAATAATATAAAATTTAAAATAAATTATTAAAATTTAAAATTTTATAAAATTTTATAAAAACGTTTTTACGAAATCTACGAAATAAAATATATATCGAATAAAAAAAAAAAACTCGTTTATTATTAATTCGTTTAATAAATCGTCGAACGAATTTTTTTTTTAAAAAAATTCAAATTAATAATTTTTTTTTATATTTTTTATAAAAGTTTTAATTGTTTTTATATTTTAAATAATATTTTTTATAATATTTTTTTAAAAATTTATAATAAATATTATTTCGATTTTAAAAAAAATAAAATAATATTTTTTAAATTTTATAATATATAAATTAATAGAAAAATTAATTAAATATTTAATATATTATTTAAATTATTTTTATAATAAAATTTTAAATTTTTTAATATATAATTTTTTATAATAATTATAATTAATTTTATTTTAAATTTTTAAATTTTAACGTATTATTTTCGAATTTATAAATATAAAATTACAAATATTTATTATTTAATATTTATATATAAATAATTTGTTAAAATAAATTATATAAAATATATATTTAATTATTATTTTTATTATTATTTTTATTAAAAAACAATATAAATTTAAATATAAATCGCTTATAATAAATATTAATAATTTAATATATATTAAACTTTATAAAATAATATATCGATTTTTTTATATTAAAAAACGAAAATTTATATAATAAATTAAAATTAAATAATATAAAATTAATTAAAAATTTAAAAAATTTAAAAAATTTATAAATAAAAAATATATTTAATATAATAATAAAAATAATTTTAAATTTTTAATAAAATAAAAAAATTATAATAATATATAAAATTAATAATATAAAATCGAATTATTTAAAATCGTAAATAAATTTATTTAAAAATATATAATTGATATAATAAAAATTTTAATTCGAATTTATATATATATTTATTTAAAAAATTAATTTTAAATTTAAAAATAATAATTTAAATAATTATATAAATTTTAAAATCGTTTTAAAAAATTATTAATTTAAAAAAATATATTTTTAAATTTAATATATTTATTTTATTTATTAATATTATTTCGTTTATTTATAATTTATTTATTTTAATTTTTCTTTTTATAATATTTATATTTTTAATAATTATAATAATTTTATAATAATTTTTAATTTTAATTTTTTTTAATTTTATTATACGTTTTATTTTTAAAAAATAATATATAATATTTAATAATAATAATTTTAACGTTTATAAATTTTATTAAATTTAAAAAAAATTTATTTATTTTTAATATATAAAAATAATATATTTTATTATTATTTTTTTAATTTTTTTTAAATAATAAAAATAAATTTATTTTTAATTATAAAATAATTTATAAATTTAATTATAAATATAAAAATATTTAAAATTAATATATTAATTTAATTTTAAATTATTTTATTTTATTTTAAATATAATAATTTTTTTTATTGAGAAAAATATTTTTTATTAATTATTTTTATTTTAGTATTAATAATATTAATTAAATTTATTATAAATTTTTTAAATAAATTTATCGATCGCGTATTAAAATATTAAATTACAAAGTTAAAAACTATTAAATTCTAATATTCTTTATTAAAAAATTAACGATAGTACTTTATTCGATTAATTATTAAAAATATTAAAAAAATAAATAAAAATAAAAAATAAAAATATTAATATTAAAAACTTAAAAATTAAACGACTTAATTAATTAAATGTAATTATATAAATATTATTTGTAATTGTTTATAGTCGCTCGAAAATCGAGAATTTTAATGTTTTTATTAATCGAATTTATTTATTAATCGATTATTAATTAAACGTCAAAGATTTAAATATATAATTACTATATAATACGTACTATTGACAAATTATTAATACTATTAATAATTGATTAATAATAATAAAAAATTTTAATATTAATAATTTAAAAATTTTTATTAAATAATTATTCGTTAAATTTATTTTAATTTAAATTTTTTTATATTAATTTATTCATTTAATAAATTAAAAATAAATTTAAACGTTTAATTTTAAATTTATAATTATTTATATAAAATTTTATAAATAATAAAACGAATATATTAATTTAAAATTAAAATAATTTAAAAATTAAATTATAAAATTTATTCGATTATAATTTATTTAATTAAAATTATAAATAATATATTAATAAATTTAATTAATAAAATTAATTTTAAAAATTATAATTTTTTATTATAATTCGTAAAAAAAAAAAAATTTAATTATATTAAAAATAATATAAAATATAAATTTAAAAAAAAAATTAAAAATAATATAAATAAATTATTTTTTTTAATTAAATAATTTAAAATTTAATAATATTTATTATTTAAAAATTTAATAAAATTATTTTTTTAATATTAATTTAAATATTTTTAAAAATTAAATATAATAATAATTAATTTAAATATTTTTTATTTTTTATCGATTTTTAATATTTTTATTAAATTAAAATAAAAATTAAAATCGTTTAATATAAATATAATAAACGTTAACGAAAAAAATAATAATAAAATTATTAATTTTATTTTAAATGAAATATTCATTAAAATTAAAAAATTAATTAAAATAATAAATAAAAATTCGAAAATACGATATTATTATTTTTAAAATATAAAAAATTAATAAAATTTATAATACGAAAAATATTTTAATTTAAAAATATATTTATATAAAATAATTTATTATTAAAAATACAAATAAATTAAATTTTATATATATTTATTTTATAATATAATTATATAAAGATTTTAATAATAAATTAATTTTTTATACGATTTTATAATTATATATTAATTTTAAAAAAAATAATTTAATTATTTTATAATATTTTATTTATTATAATTTTATTAATAATATATTTTTCGTAATATTAAATTTTATTAAATATATATATTAATTCGTAAAATTAATATTTTATTTTTGAAATATATTAAATTTAAATATTTTATATAAATATTAATAATTTTTATATTATAATTTTATAAAATAAATTATTTTTTATTATATATATAATTTTTTAATAATTATTTTTAATATTATTAATTAAATTATTATAATAAAAAAATTAAAATAATTATTTAATTAAAAATTATTAATAATTTTTTTTATTTTAATAAAAAAAATAAAATTTAATTATAATATATATTAATAATAATAATAATTACAAATTAAAAAATATAATTAAAATTTAATAAAACCATTTTATAATTTTATAATATTTTTTATATTTTTAATTATAATAATTAAATAATTTAAACATTTTAAAATAATCGATTTAAATTTTTTAATTATTATTTATTCGATTTAAAAATTAATATTTTTTATAATAAATAATTTTATTTAAATTTAATTCAAATATTTAAATATAGTAATTTAATTAATTTATTAAAAAAAATACGTAATACGTAATAAATATTAATATTTTAATTATATTATATTTATTATTACAATTTATTAATTAATTTAAATTGTATAAAATTTGTAAATAAATTAAACTTTAATTAAATATTTTTAAATTTTATATTTTAAAAAATTTTATTAATTTATTATTACGTAAATTAATATAATATAATCGTATTTAATAAAAATTATAATTATAAAACTTTTAAATACGTTTTTATTTTAAATATTAAAATCGATAATCGTTTTTTCAATAAAAAATATTGAAAAATTTTAAATACGTTTTTATTTTAAATATTAAATTTTATAATTATATAATTTTTAAAAAAGATTATTAAAAATATATTTTTATTTTAAATATTAAAATATTTATTTAAATATTAAATATTTTTATAATTATATAATTATATAATTTTTAAAAAAAAATTTAAAAAAGATTTCTTTGATAAATAATTTTTTTATAATTAATTAAATCGATTATAGTAATTAAATATAAAAACGAAAATTCTAAAAAATGTTTTCCTAATAATAAAATTTTATATTAAGTAAATTTTTATTTTAAATATTAAAAAATTTATCGATTTATTAATTTTTATCGTTTAATAAAATTTTAAATTATTATATTTTAATAATTATTTTAATTTCAAATATTTATAAAACGCTCAAATTAAAACCTTTTAATTTAAAGCTTAAAATAAAAATAATTTATTAAAATCGAAAATTTTATAATTTTTCGTAAAATATATATCGAATAAAAAAAAAAAATTCGTTCGTTATTAATTCGTTTAATAAATCGTCGAATGAGTTTTTTTTTTTTTTTCGAAATAAAAAAAACATTTTTTAATTTAAAAATAATATAATATAATATAATTAATTTTCTTTTTTTATAAAATTTTATTAAATAATTTTAAATTAATTAAAAATAAAAAAATTTTATTTTTTAATTTAATTTTATTATATTATAATAAATTATTATATAATATTAAAAAATTTTATTTAAAACTAATTTATATATTATAAATAACTTATTAAAATATATATAATACTTATATTATTATTATTATATTATTATTAAATAATATTATTTTATTTTTTTATTTTTAAAATATAATTATATAAATATTATTTATATAATTTTTAAAGTGTAAAATATATTAAATCGATTTTTAAATTATATTTTATTATATTTTTAATAAATTTATTTAAGACTTTACAAAGGTTGTGCTTTTAGTTGGGTAGTGCTCGTTAACGGGATCTCGGTTAGGCGATTCAGCCTTTCACAGCTGTGCCGCGGTTCAATTTCTCTATCGGGTCGGGTAAGTCTTTTGAGGAAAAGATCTGACCACGGGGTCTGGGATCTCGTATCGAGTTGCGCTGTTGTCAATGTGCCTAAATTTCATTGCAACGGTGACACCCGAGGCGCAGGGGTTGGTGGGCTGAATGCGGTGGCTGTGGCTAGCCCTGACGACTCCTGCTCAATTTTTCCGGCTTTGTCTTACATCATCCTTTGCAAGGAGGTAGCTTAAGATGTGAGTGATGCTTACAGATTGGCAAACATTCAAGGGGAAGCCTGGTCAAAATCATCGAAACCAATCTCCGTTCTTTTACCCTTTTATTTCATACTCCCAAGTACGATTCCTCTCAAGTACCTATCACTCATCCAGTCTTCGTCAAATTCAAGTTTCAGACTTGGGTGCCACATTCCACCCTTCATGACTGCGATAGCGGGGGCTCTAGGCTCAGTCATTGGCTATGTTGGGGCAGAAGTCGCCGACCGGTCTCTATTCGAGCGCCTCCTTTGGCCACAGCGCTTCTACAATGATTTCAACTTTAGTGTGTTCGTCAAACTAGCTCTGCTCATGCCTATGGGAGGACCCGTACACAAGGCTGCAATCCAAACGCTCGAGAAATTTCGGAAAAATGGACTATATAATGGAGCGTCACGCGGGGACATGTTGGGAACGGCTTTCTTTGAGGACGCAGGATATACCTGCCGCGAGGTCATGAACGCCGATTTGCAGCATGGGTTGGAGACGAAGCCGGATCAAGCTCGAAACAATTTCTGGGTTGAAGCCATCGCGAATGTTCATGCCCGAGGACGAGGCGTCCAGCGTGTCATAGTCGGTGAGGAGGGCAGGATACGGACCTCCTTTGGATCGGGAGAATTTGGTGAGAAAAGTCATCGCGCTATCCAAATGGTATACGAGGTGGTACTGGAGCTGGATAGCCTCGACTCGTCGGACGCTGCTCCACCAACAGAAGCTATTCTGGATGAAAATAGCATAACTTGGCGGGCTATAGCCGGGATCCTGTCTAGCGAGGTCTCTGCAGTTGGATTGGCAATATTCATGGGCGTGTACAAGAGAGTGCCTTGGCTGGCATGCTTTTTATGCGTTCCGCTATTTCTGAGACTCATTCCGTTGTGGATCAGCGTGCGACGGGAACCGATTACTGTGTGGTCGGGACGAGGGGATACCAGATACAAGATCTTCGAATTCGACAAGTCGGAATGGGGCTTTGCAATAATTGGAGGTCCAGAGAGAGAAGACGAGCAGGAATCTGTTATTAGGCAGTTTTTCCTTCATTACGGACATCCTCGACGAACAGATTACACCTTCTTCGGAGACAGGTCTAGAGAGATTTGCTCCATGATATTGGTAGCGCTTTTTGTGCTCTACTTCCCTGCGGGTCTAGTCAGTCTCATTTGGATGGACTCTCAGGTCCAGTACATCTGGCTTGGCTATCAAGTTTACACCATATTAGCAATGCACTTTGTCCGGCTGTTTGGGGGAGGTGGCGCGGGCAGGACAGAGAAGCACGCGGCCGCTCTCTTCCAAAGCGGGAAGAGTGTTTGGCTGAAAGGAACTGGCAATCATGCAGTAAAGGCGACTCTCACAATGACCGAAGTAGAGAGTATCAAAGCGGGCAGGCAATATGTCAAGTACTTGATTGAGCGAAAGCAATTGGCATCAGATGTAGGAGGAAGTGGTATAGACAAGAAAACCACGCGACGGCCGGTGTGTACTATCAGCGCCATTACAAGTATCAGTTGAAAGTATAACAAAGAGTATATATCGCACGACCCCACTTTAATTTACTTCAATTAGCAAAATCGATGTTGAAGTTGTAAAGAAATATAATCAAGCATTAATCTCAAATTACGCCACCATTCAATTTATCCCCAGTTGTGCAAATGACATGACTTAAATCTCCTGTTTCGTTATGCCAGTAAGAGCCGAACTACGAGGGCTACCGCTATCGCTCGACACAGTCTCCGAAGTCGTTTTAACAGAGTTCAAGGTCTCGGCACTTCTGGACCAAGGGGACTTTCCATGCAGCAGCTCTTCACAATGAAACTTACCATCACGGTAGCGGTTATGGTACGTAACTTCTAACTCCGCCTTCAGCACACCATGCTTTCCTGCAAGAAACACTGTCTGTGGGCGTCCCTTCACAGCGGCAGTAGCGAAAAAGTTGGCAATCTGTTCTTCGGTAGTAGCCCACGTCTGTCCACCCGCAAGACGATATATATGCATCGTACAAGTAGCGTACAACTGATAGCCCATCCAGATGTATTGGATGCCAAGTGGCATCCAGAGGAGTGAGCAGAGTAATCCAACGGGGAAAACAAGTCCAAACAGGATTATGATTATGATCTGTGCCCACTCGCGGAAGCGATTGCGAACTGGATGGCCGTAATGTCGGAAGAATTGAACAACGAGGTTCTCGTAGCCTTCGATGATCAAGAAGCCATGTGGGAGTCCGTGAATATCGAATCTCATTCGTCGTGGAGGCACGAGAGACTTTTCTTCGTCTTTCTTCATTGTCTGAGATGAACTGAATGAAGCTCTTGTTGATTGGCAGACTTTTGGCTGAGGAGTAGATGTCGGAATCTCGAGAGGTTGTCTCTCGACAGCGAAGAACGCGCTCGCCAGCTTGAGGATGAGTGGGACGAGCCAGAGAACCATGAACCATGACCTCCAGATCGCTGCTACCGTACACGCAACAGCAACTCCGGTAGTCTCTGTCACAATAAGTGCGAAGTATGTTCGCGCTAAGGTTGGTCCCTCGCCGCCATTGATCACCTGAGAGGATGGTGGCTTGGTCGTAGGAACCGAAAGTCTCAAATGGCTGACGCGATGTATAGCCCTAGACTTCAGCGTATGTTGGCCTGTGCTGCGCTTGGAAGCATTCTCGTTGCCATAATTTTCGTCTTCAGGGTCGTATTGTGGAATAGGGAGATTAGCGAAAACACGCGTCCAAAATCCGTTGCGAACAAGTTCTTTCTCTTGGTTCCTTGTATCAGCACAATCGTAAACGGTGTACTCGGCACGTGTATCGTGGTAAAATGGCGAGCCAAGCATATGTCCTTGATTCCGACCTTTCAAGAGCCCATTCGAGTGGATCTTATCAAGCGTTGTCAAGGCGGCTTTGTGGAGTGGGCCACCCATTGGCATGAAAAAGATCATTTTGGGCACTTTGGAGGTACCAAAGCCACCGAAGAATCGTCCAGGCCACAGCAGTCTATCAAAGATGTCAGGAGTGGCAACTTCCGAGCCCAAGTAGCCCAAAATATTCCCCAGGGCGTTGTTGATAGCAGCTTGCTGAGCCATTTGACAATAGTCAGAGCAAACTGTTGGTCCTTTTTCGGAACTGAGTAGAAAGGGTCTTTGGGTGGACATTTCGAAGAGTTTTAGGTGCTCTGATAATATAAGGCTGTATTGTTCTTGCTCCTGGGGACTGAAGCGTGGTGTTTTTGGCGTTCGCAGCCTGAAGGTTGAGAAAGAAGAATGAGGCTATCGGTATCGTGGCCCTGAATTCAGATCGCACATGTTGTGAACCTAGCTATCTTTGAGCTCACTTCGCCCCAAAATGCATCATGTGCTGTTTCGGCGGGACAACGCCACTCTGTCAGCCCAGTTGGAACGAGAGCATTAATCCCGCAGATTCAGCCTGACTTAGGATCCCCCAGTTAAAAAAAGTCCCGCTGCCTAACTCCTGCTGCCTAACTGTGCTTCTTTCAAATCATTATAATAAACAGTTGCGGAACTTTAGCCCCGCGAGAATATTTTAATTTTAAGATAAATTAAATCGATTTTTAAATATGGCTGCGGTTATCGTCGAGCATATTACGCATCCCTGTTATTGTCGTATTGTTCGAGTTATTGCAAGAAAACAAAGGCAGTAATAGTTGAAAGGCGTTCTCGGCGTACAGTTGTAATTCTGATTATACCGGTCCATCCCGCGTAGGGTGCATTGCTTTTCGATTAACAAAGAGTATATGCGCGATGTAAGAGACGGCAGGAACGTGACCAGGCGCTGAGCAGACCGTGAAGCGAGGGTGAGCAGCTGCATGATTAACCGCGTTAGAAACGAGAATGAGACTTGGCACCGAGGATTTACCGGGGTGACTTGTCGACTTCGCTCGCCGGGGTTTATCAAATCTGCATCTATCTTAATCGATGCCGAACCAAATCCTGCAGAAATATGAGGTTTAAACCCCAGTTTCATAATGGGTTTGGTTTGAGAACTTTCTCTTAGCAATTCAACTAGCAGGAGAGGGATGAGACTCTAGCTGGACGTGGTGCCCCTACAAGCCTTTAGTACTCCCATAAGTATATTTGGGAGTCAAGTATTGAGTCTATTGGTAGAGTTTGGAAATGGGTACAATGGACCTGGGCAGGTGGGGGGACAGATGACAGATTGCGACGACCAATTCACAAAACAAAGGACCACATCACTACAATGACAATTGCTATGAAACTGCTACGATGATCGAAACAAGCGTTTTTAACCAGGCTAACATAACTCGAATTCGTCAATTTTCCATGGAAGCTCCTCTACTAGACTCTGGACTCGTTCTGATCGCAGCACCCAACTGCAGAGTCCAAGACGTTCGAAAGCAACATCTTGTCCGTCTCGTACACTCCTCTCCTCTCGCCTTAGTAACAACCCCACATGTTTGCGTTCGAAAGTGTGGCGTGGCATACTCCATTCAGCCCGAATGTCTCCCAGGAGGAAAACAAACAGATTTTGTTGTCCAAATTGGCTGGATAAAATTGTACTGTGCCGAAGCCATGACGTATCCTTATCAAACGATCTACTTATTGTAGTGAATCCGGAGGCTTCATCCCAAGGCTCCTTTACATAATCGTCGAGAACAAGCTGAAATGTAATATCCGAATCAAGTGGGTTCTTCCATTTCCGGGCAAGCTGAATCAAGTTTGGAAAGGGACAGCATTTTCCAATGGCGACAACGCACGATGGAGACTTCTGCACTACTTGGCTCTCTGGATGAGCATCTTTATACACCATTAATGATGCCGGAACTCTTGATGCTTCCGTAATACGCCAACTCTTTCCGCTTTCTGGACGCGCGGTGTGGATGAATGCCTGGCCGAGAATGGGGCACTTGGAGTTTATAGCGAGGGCAAACTCGTCAATAAGCTCGCCCAAGGACGGGTTATCATCTGGCCTAATCGATTTGCCTACCCGGAGATTGTAAATCTGCATAATGGCGTAAACGCGGTCCTCACTATATGTTGTTCTTCGATGTTGGGCTATTCCGTACTGGACGTTGGGATTGTCCGTAAAGAGGAAGTAGAAGCCAGCCCCGAGAATTTTTTTCTTTATCTCCTCGACACGATCAAGGGTGCGTTGCTCTTCGTCCTCAAGACGCCCGTTTCGAATGTTGGCTTGATTAATATCAAGCGTGAGTTCCTTGAGACTGTTGTATATGTTCTGGCAGGTGTTGATAAACATGGTCAGAAATACGTCCGATTTTGAGTCCAAGGGGATCGAATCTCCTTCAGCAGAAAGTACGCAAGCATCATTTCTCAATATAACCTCTTGGAGAGTCCATAAAGACGAGAACCATGGGTCTCCAAAAATAATCTCGAAAGCTCTGTACAGTCTATCCACTAGCTCGTAGGTTGTCAGGGATGTCTTGGCCGCAGAGGTATTACGAAACCATAACTCAGGCCCGTATTCGTTTAGGTTATCAATTCCAGTCTTTAAAGTGTTTGCTGGTATTTTCCAGAGCCAGACGAATACGTTCTTCGCGTTGTTGAAGATGCTTGCCTGCCTGCCAATTTCGTCTGTCTTATCTGGAGTATCATTTTGATCGATACAAGCAATATCTATCCAGGCCCACTCCACGCCATCTTCGCCGACCCGGTTTACTACCCTCTGAAAGTCTTCGGCGGTAAAATATTCCTTTTGGATCGCGGGAATTTTCCATGTTACCCCTATGACCGGGAGCCGTGGTGGTAATGGGTCGCTTGTTCTATCCTCGAAACGGCCCCAGATATAGGTTAAAATGCTATACTTGGGTTCTCTGGCAGTTCCATAGGTATTGAACCCACTCTTTTCGACTGAGGTCATGGTTGGGATATGTAGGAGGCGCCGGGGCCAGTATTTTTCAACACTTTGAAACTCGAAAGGGAGCTTTCCATCATGGAATGGGTGATTCTAAAGATAAATCTGAGCATTAGCATGAACTCCAAATTGTTATCGCATCGCTATTAGCTTACCTTCGGCTCTCCATCTTCTTTCTTCAACCCGTTTTCATGAGCAAATGTGGCTTCTTCAACATCAACAAGTTGTTTAACACCCACAGGTTCTCCAACAACTGTGACTTTACCAGCGACTCTCGGTGAACCAGAATCGACCTTAGTGCTAATCAGCATCGATTCTATCTCCATCTTGGCTAGTGACTCGCCTGATGAGATTGATTTTCTAGCCTCAGTGTGCAATGAGTATGATCAATGTTAGCAGCAGCTACGCCACTGCTCTTGGGCACCGTAGGATCAATATAGCCAGCCTATCTCTATACGTCAGTAAGGTTTTGGGTTTTGTTTCATATTAACATACTGCATCTTTGCGTTTTCTGGTCAAGCATGGGATTTTGAATCTCCTAAGAATCTTTTGGACCCTTCCACTGCTTGGGAACTCCGATGTTCTATCATTCTTACCCCATATCCCGGCAAACCTTTTCATCTTAGGATAGGCAAGGGAAATGACTCGAGGCGATGCTATTGCGGCTGACGTACGTCTCTCGAGGTAATGAGGTAAAAGTCTTAAAATAGAAACTTACATGTACGGAGGTACAAGACCTAAGTTTTGTCTCACCGCCTTAATTCTGCCCCCAACCAAATCATTTTCCCCATACAAATTCATCCCTGCGAGCTCATGATGATTCCTTTATAGTCCGCGGCTGCCGTTACTCAGAGCCCCCCGGAGGGAGGGAAGAGCTCGTAGGCCATGACTATCTGCGCTATGGATCGCTCCTATGCACAACCGCTACTTTGGGCCGCACCCGAATCCCCCCCCCCAAAAAAGGCCTCTCTTATGAGAGCGTACCTATGTTCTTGCCCTGCAGCTGGTGCCTACGTCCTGCTTTGCAAAGCATTGGAGTTCCCCAAGTGGTTGTTTGCCGTCTGGTCGATTCCCGGGCTCACTGGGTAGTCTCCTTCTTGGCGCTCTCTCGAGCCTTTATTGTTCTCCCGCCTTCCCTTTCGATTAATCGTCGTTGGGTGGGAGGTATTGTATTATTGGTGGCGCCGACCCAAGGGCGCCGGTATGTTCTTGTCGAGGAAATTAATTATAATAATTAAATATAAAAAATGAAAATATTTTTCTCGTTTCGAAAAAAAAAATTCGTTCGACGATTTATTAAATAAATTAATAGCGAACGAAATTTTTTTTTTTATTCGATATATATTTTATTTTATAAATTTTATAAAAACGTTTTTACGAGAAATTATAAAATTTTCGATTTTAATAATTTATTTAATTTATATTTATTTTAAATTTTAAATTAAAATTTTTTAATTTAAACGTTTTATTAAAATTTAAAATAAAAACGTATTATAAAATTTTATATTTCTAAAAAAAACTTTTTAAAACTTTTTTTAAAAATTGTATAATTATATAATAATATAATTAAAATAAAAATGTATTTTTTAAAATTTTATATTAAAAAATACTTTTTAAAATTTTTATTTTTATATTAAATTATTATAATTATATTTATTAAAAAAAGATTTTAAAAACTTTTTTTTAAAAATTATTTAATTATAAAAATATTTAATATTTAAAATTTTTATAATCGCGATTTTTATTAAATATAATTATATTTTATTAATTTATATAATAACGAATTAATAAAATCGTTTAAAATTTAAAATTTAAAAATATTTAATTAAATTTTAATTTATATACGAATTTTATTCGATTTAAATTAATTAATAAATTATAATTATAATATAATATATTTAAAATTTTAATATTTATTATATATTATAATATTTTTTAATAAATTAATTAAATCGTTTATTATTAAAAGTATTAATATTATATATATATAAAAAAATTTAATATTAATTTTTAAATTAAATAAATAAAAATTTTAAATATTAAAAAATTTATTAAAAATTTCAAATAATTAATTAATTAAATTATTATATTTTTTATATAATTTAAAATTATAAATATAATAAAAAATAAAATTATATATATATATATTTTATTTATTATTAATTTCTTTTAATAATTTATAATTAAATTTTTTATTTTAAATATTATTATTTTTTTATAATAAATAAAAAATTTATATTATAAAATAATATTTTAATTAATTTATTTTATTAATTAATTTAATATTTATTATTTTTTAATATTAAATAAATTAAATTTAAAATCGAATTTAATACGTTATTAATAGTTTTTTATATAATCGATTATATATTTATATTTAAATTAAATCGAAATATAATAAATTAATAAAAAAAAAATTTACGACTTTGAATAAATACGTATATTAAAATTTCGATTAAAAAAAAATTATTTTATTAATTTTGAAAATTAAAATAAATAAATAAAAAAATTTATAATTTTATTAAAAAAAGTTAATAAAATAAAATAAAAAATAAAATAAATAAATTTTAAAAAAAAAATATTAAAATATAATATTAAAAAGTTTTTATATAAATATTTCGCTTTATTTATATAATGTAAAAAAGCAATGGAATACAAAGTAAAAAAGTTTAATCGTAGATCAGTTCGTTTTAATCAGTGGATTAAATTTATTCGAAGTAATTCGTAATCTATAAATCAATTAATCAATCAATCAAAGTAGAAATAGAAAAGATTGTTAATTAGTTTATAGTAAGCGAAAGTTTTTTATGTACTAGAAGACACGTGATTAGTATTGCTTTTGAAATTAGTTATTTATAAGGATTTTGAAAAAAGAGTATATAGTTTTATTACAATCGTTTTTCTATATAACGAGTTTATTTCGAGTTTTGAAAAAAAAAGTTAAAAAAAAAGAAAAAATTTGTTTTAAATAAAGAATTCAAAGTTTGAAATCTTTTAAATTATTGTTGTTTTTTTCTAAGAATTTAACAATTTTTTTAATATTTTTGTTAATATTAAACTTTTTTGTAGTTTGTTTTTTTTTTTTTTTAAGATTTAATAAAAAGAAAAAAAACAAACGAATTTCAAATTTAAATTTATCGTTAGAAATAATTAGATATTTTTAATTATTTTTTATAAGTATTATTAATTTTTTAATTTCGTATTTAAAAAAAGATTTATTGTTAGAAAATATTTTTATTTTTTTTATTTTAAGATATTGAAAAATTAATTTGATTTGAATTATAATTTATTTTTATTAATGAGTATACAAATATTTATTATTAAACGAATTTTAATAATCTAGTTATTAAAAAATCTTATATTGAATAATAAAGTAATTTAAAAGTTTCGTATAATAGATCATATTGAAAATTGTATTGATCTTTTTAAGTTGAATATTATTGAGAAAGGATTTATTGTTAAAAAATTTTTGAAATCGATTTTTGAAAAGAATTCGAAATTTGTTATGAATTTTTTTAAATTTTTTGTAGATAGTATTGTTGATAATTTTTTCGCTAGTATTAATAAGTATTAAATTTATAAAGAGTGAAATAAAAGAATTAAAATTTTTAGGATTTTCGATGTATTTTCGATCGATAAAAATTTTTATTTTGTAGACGTATAATTTCAATTTTTGAGGTTTTTTTTTTATAATGTTTAATTGAGTTTATTTCAAGAAATTTTTAATTAAAATCCGATTTTTAGTACTAGAAAAAAGATTTATTTAAGTAGTTTTTTTAAAGAATCGAAATAATTAATTTATTGTTTTTTTATGATTATTAAACTACGAATAAATCATTTGAAGTTTATTAGAAAAGAAAAATTTAATGTATAATAAATTTAAATCTTAAAATATATTTATTTTTTTTTCGTAAAAGAATTAATTAATTTTATCGTTTTAATAGAGTTTAATAGACTAAAAAAAAGCAACGAAATAAAAAAAATAGTTTTTAGAAAATCGATAAAATAATAATTACAATTTGAGATTTGTTTATAAGAATTAAATAATAAGAAAAAAGTACGTATTATATAGAAAAAAAAATTCGTTAAAAAAAGTTTGTTAATAATAAAATTTCAATATATTAATTTCTTTGAAAAAAAGTAATAAAATATTTTTTTTTTTCGTTTATTTAAAGAAATTTTATAAAATAAAAATTATTGCAATTTTTAGATTAATAAATAATTTAATCGAGAAAATAAAAATAAAAATAATAAAAACTCGTAAAAATTGAAATCAATTTTTTGTTAGCGTTTTTTGTTTATATTGAAAAATGGTAAAAATATTTATAAATTAAAAACGGATGTTAAAATAAATTTAAATAAATCGAAAATTTTTTTTTTTAATATACAATTTATAAATTTTAAATAATTGTATTTTTATAATTTTAATTTATTTTTCGTCGTTTTCAAAGTATAGATCGAGATTTTTATAAAGCGTTATATAATAAATTCGATAAAATTATTTAATAAACGAATATTTGTAAATATTGTAAATAATATTTAGAATTTTAATGCGATTAACGAAATTCAAAGTATTAAAAAAAGTAATATTTAATTTTTAAGTATTGTTTATATTGTATGTGTAATCAATTATTAAATGTATATTATTTGATTGAAATTCGCGAGTTGATTAAGATGGAATAGTATTAAATTACGATAGAATAATAATAGTTTTATATTTTTTTAGTGTAAACGTAAATATATTGTAGTATTTCTTATTATTAATAATAGATTTTTTGAGTTTAATTAATATAAAAATCGAAACGAAAAAAAAAATAAATTGAAAAACTCGAAAAATTTAAAAAATTTAAAAAAACAAAAAATTTTATACGAAAGAACTAGTAATAATAATATCGTTATCGTCGTTATCGCCAATTAACGAAATTGATTGAAAAAATAAAATATTAGTATTAATAGTTTTTTGAGATTTGACGCTTCGAATATTTATATTATTAATAGTAATAACCGACTATTTTTTAAATTCATTCGCAAAGATCGAAAAAAGTTTTTTAATATATTTTCTAATTATTAAAAGTTCGTAAAAATAAAAAATAAAATGTAGTTTTTTTAAATTTATTTCATTTAAATTTATAATCATTAGATTGTTATTCGCATTTTTCAAATATATTAACGCTTTTTTATAATTAATAAATCGAAAAAGTATTCTTATAAATAGTATATTATAAATTTTATTTTTCTTAATAATAATTATATTAATAATTTTAATGATTTCACGAAACGTAAAACGTTTTATATGAAATATTTGTTTAAATTCTTAATATATATATTTACTATAAAATCTATCAATAAAATTTTCGATAAATTATTGAAATATTTAAATTCGAAAAAAGATTTTCTAATTATAATACTCAAATATACTATCAAAAGTTTTAATTAGATTAAATCGAATTTATTAAAGCGCGATACGCGATTTCTCAATTTTATTTATTTCAAAAAAAAAGTTTTTATTTAAAACTATATACTATTTTTAATTTTCTTTTTTTATTTAATTAAAACTTTTTTTATTACGTTTTTAATTTTTATAAATTTATTATTAATATTACTAATCGCAATTACTTTCTCTTCAAATAGTAATTTACTAATAATTTTCTATAAATTATCGAAATCGCGTTACACGATTTATATAAGCACATTATAATTATTTTCACTTCGTTTTTTGTATACAAAATTCATATTTTTAAAATTTAATAAAACATTTTTTTAAAATATAATAATAATATTACAAAAATTTTAAAAATAAAAACTAAAATTATAAAATTTGCGCGTAAAAAAACAATATAATAAATTGATCGAATTTTAAAAATAAAAAACGCGTAAATTTAAAAAAAAGAAATTTATTAATAAAATCGAAAAAAGTTATAAATTTTTATATTTATAAAAAAATTATATAAGAAAAACAAATAAATATTTTTACGTTTTAAATAGTTAAAAATTGTAAAATTTGTTTGTTTTTATGAGAAAAATTTTTAAAATATATTAATATATATAATTAAAATGTCGTAATATTAATTTTGAATAAGAAATTTTAAAAATTTTAAATAAATAATTTTATATTAATTTCTTATAAAATGTATTAAATAAATTTTAAAAAGAAAAAAATAAAAAAAGTAAATACTTATAAATCGTTTTTGTAAAAAAAGCGTATATAAATTTTTGAAAAAAATCGTTATAAAATATTTAAATAAATAAAATATATTCGATTAATAAAATTGTTTATATATAAAGTAATACAAATTAAAATTTTAAAAAAATGAAAAGAGAAATGAATAATATTGAAAAGAAATTATAGTTTTTGAATTAATGTAAAATTGAAAAATTGTAATTGAAAAATTTTAAAAAAAAAAAAAAAAAAAATTAAAAAAAGTTTTTTTATAAATTATAATAAATATTGTATTAATAAACGTTTATATAATTTGAATGTAATTAAATGTAATTGAAATATATTTAAAAATGTTCGACTATATTAAAAAATATTTTTTATAAATTTTAAAAATTAAAATTTTTTAAAATTTTTTAAAAAAAAAAAAAGTAATATAATTTCGTCTTTTTATATGATAAAATTGTTTTGATTATAATAAAAAAAAATAAAGTTTTTAAAGCGTAAATAAAGTTTATTAAAATAAATAAAAGTATTTTAAAGAGAATTAATAAAAAAATGAAATCGCTATAAATAGAAAAAGAGAAAATAGTTTTTTTTCGATTAAAAAATAATTATTATTTTGAAATTTGACGAGTTTTTTTTATTTATTCAATTTTTAAAAAACTATATATATTTTTTTTTTTCGATTTTACTAAATTTAAAAATACGAATTATAATTTTAATTTTTTTTTCAATTTTTTAAGTATTTTATTTATTACGAAATTTTTTAATTACTTTTTTTTCTATATTTGCATTTTTATTATTATTAAAATCAATAGATTTAATAGTATTTTTGTTTTCGTTATTATTTAAAAAATTTTAATATTTATTTTTTTTAACGAATTTTTTTAAACGATTTTTAGTATATAATTTTCGAATTATCATTTTATTTACTTTTTTGAGTAAATAATTTTTTTTTAATTGATTTATTTAATAAATTCGATATAAACTCAATTATTTGTATAATAATTTAATATTTTTAAATATATTCTAATTAATAAATTTAATATTATATATTAAAACAAAAATTTTTTTTTAAATTAATTTTTTTTGTATTTAATAATAAGCGTTGAAATATACTTGGTTTTGTTTACAATTATACTCTTTTTTTAGTTTCGATTTTTCTATATTTTCGTTTTACATTTCAATCTATTTAATTTTCAATTTAAGAAATTCTATTCGATTATATATTTCGTTCTAATCGAGAGTTCTTTAAATAAAAAATCGAATTTCAATAAATAAAACAATTTTTTTACTATAAACTATATAAAATAGCGTACATTTAATTAATTTATAAATAATCGTTCGATTTGTAAAAAAAACAATTAATAAGTATTTTAATCTGTTTTTTTTGTTTTTTTTTATTAAAACAATTAATGCGATAATAATAAATTAATATTTTCGTTCAATTATTTTATTTGTTTTCGAATTATATATAAAAATAGTAATTCGTTTAATTTCGAGTTTATTTAATTTTTTGATAATAATTTTTTTAAATTCGAATTTTTTGTTTAATTTTATGTGATTGAAAACGTCGTATTTGTAAATAATATTATTGTAAATAAATTTAATAATTTTTTTAGAAATCGAATTTTTTATTAGTTTAATTTTAATTTAATTAAAAAAATTATTTCGTATTATAATTAAACTATTGAATATTTTATATTACGAAAATTTAATTATATTTATTTTAATGCAATAAAATAACAAAATTACTCTTTGAAAATATAGAATTTTCTCGTGTCTTTTTTTGTTTTTATACTAATAATCGCTACAATTTACTATAAAATTTTGAACGTTTTCATAGTACTTTTTCTAGTAATACTAATTAATTACTCAATAATAAATACTCTCTTTTTTAGTATATTTAAATTTATTATATAGTTTAATTATAATTATTATATACTGTTTTAAATCGTTTAAAATAAATCGAAGTAAATAAAATTTAATAGTATTTTTTTATAGTATTTTATTTCAAACGTTATAATCGACAGATTTTCGAATTAATTTGCGAAATTTTATTTTCGAAAATTATTTTAATCGTTTTAAAATTGTTAAATACTAAATAATATTTTAAAAATAATTCGAATAATTATTATCAAAAGAAAAAATAGTATTATTATTATTATTATTATTTAATAATTTATTGATTTTAAAGAAAGCGATTAATACGACGTATACGAAAAATGCGATTAATATCGAAAGTTAAAAACTAAAAATACTAAATTTAAAAAAAAAATTTTAAATTTAATTTAATAATTCAAATAAATATTTCCGTTTTACGTACTTATTTTCAATTACAAATAGTCTATTTTCAATTTTTCGACTAATTTTGCATTTTTTAATCGAAATTGAAATTATTTTAACGCAATCAAACTCGATTACAATAAATTTATCGATATCTGTTTTTTTCTTTAAATTATTGTTTTCTATTCGCGATCTTTTGAATAATCCGTTTATAACAATATAAATACTTTTTTTAATATACTTAATTTCAAAATCGAACAATCGTATTTAAACGAATCAACGAATAATTAAAACGCCAAAAAAATTTATTATTACTCGATTTAATTAAACGACGAACGTATTAGCGTTCGTCTCAAAAATAAAGTAAACACTATATAATCAAAATCGTAATTTGTAAAAGTATTTTAAAACTTTTTAATACTTTTTTTTTATCGCATTATAATTTCGTTTAATAATATTTCAAAGTTTTAACTCGTATCGAATTACTCGTTTCTATTCTTTATTATTATATTAATCGAGTATTTTTCTATACTCTTATTAACTAATATCGATATTTAAAATAATCATTTTCTATCTATTAATAAAATCGTAGTAAATTTTGTAAAATACTAAAATCGTTGTAAGTTTGTTTTATAAAAATACTATAACGACTTTTTACTTTTTTCTCTATTCAAAAAATTCGTTTTTTTTAATTAATCGATATAATAATTCGATAATAATATTAAAATGTTAAATTTATATTTTATAATAAATACAAATTTTAATAAAAATTTTAATTTTAAAAATATTATTATATTTAATCTATTTTAAAATTTTAATAATTTTTATATTTTCAAAAAAACATTTTCTAAAATTACAAACAAAACCAATAATAACTATTTCATTTTAATAAAATTGTAATTTAAATTCTATATAAATTTAAATTCTCTCGATTCAATTCAATATTTTATTCAAATTTTAAATGTATTTAAAAACGAATTAATAAATCTTTGGAAATGTTAACTCGTTATTATAATTCGTATAAAGTTTTTTGATTTTTACATTATTTAAAAATAATATCGCGATTCTAAAAAATACGTCTTTTAGAATTGTTATAATAATTCAAACGAATTGAATTATAGAATTAATTGTTTTTTGAAATAGTATTGTTATTCGTAAAAATTTTAATAAAATTATAAAAACAATTATATTTCTATTTCGAACGTTTAATATAAATTGATCGTATTTAAAAAAGAAGTTTATTAAAAAAATGTAAAAGTATTCGATAAATTTTTTAGAAAATTTATTTATAAAAAAAAATATATTAGTATTTTTTAAAATAATCGAATTTATTTTTATAATCGTATTAATTAATTAATAAATCTTAACAGTTTTTTTCGCGATTAAAAACTATAAATTTCGATAAAAATCATTATTTTTTTCAAGTATTTTACGATTGAATCGTTTTTAAAGTATTTTTATTATAATCGAAAACAAGATTTTGAAACAATAGAAACTTTTTTTTTATTACGTCGTATATTAAATTGTTTTAATGTAAATAAACGAATTAATATTTTTATAAATTTTAAAGATTTTTTTTTAATCAAATATTATTATTTTTTTTATAATTAAATATTATTTTATTGAATATTTTTTTTTTAGATTTCTATAATCAATCCTCGATAAGTAGAAATATTAATCGTTTAAAAGTAAATTGTGATTTTTTTAATATCGAAATAATTCGTAGTAATAAATATTTTGTATATTTTTTAATATATTTTTGAAATATTTCTCGTACTTTAAATCATTCGAATTAATTTTTCCGTTTTTTAAAAGTTTTTCCAATTTCGTTGATTAAATCGATAAGTCGTACTTTTCTAAATTTGAGTTTATATATTGTATTAACGTTTATATTAAATAGTTTTAAATTGAAATTATTTAGTAATAAAATTATTTTTTTTATTTGAATTTTTTTCTCGTTTTTATACTCGAAAATTTTTCAATTTCGTTTTTTTTCAATAAAATAAAATAATTAACATTTTATATCATTCTTTAAATATTTTCTTTTAATATTTACGTTTGAAAATAGTAATATTATTACAAAAAAATACTTTTTTATTTTCTCGTTAAAAACTCTTTTATTCAAAATCTTATTTGTTTTTTTTTTATCAAAAAAAAAACGTTTTATAAAAAATCGAAAAAAATAATCTCACTTTTTATATTATTTCATTTATATCTCTTTTTGAACTAATAACGTTTACTTTAATCGTATTTATTTTATATAAAATAATATTAAAAATATTTAATAAAAAATAAAAAATAAAAAAAAATTTATTAAAATATAAAAACTATTCGCGAGTTCTAATATTATATTGTTTTCTAATAATACTAATATTTAGTTTTTCGCGTTATATTCTTTTTTCAATACTTTTTCGATTCGAGAATACATACGAATATAGCGATTTCTAGTAATTTAATATAAATAGATTTTTAAAAAAAGAATAATTATAATTATACAAATAAAATTAAAATCTTTAAAATCTCGAAATATACTATTCTACGAATTATTATCTTTATATTCAATTTGTATTTTTATTATAGCAACGAATAATTATCTTAAAAAAAATTTTTTTATATTATTTACAAAAAAAAAAAAGATTTTATATTCGATTTCATATTCAATCTCTACTTTTATAATCGTTACTCCAACGAATTCAAAGTTTTATTCAATAGTAATAAACAATTGAAAATCTTCGACGTTTGTAATAATATTATCGAAATCTCGAATTATGTACGTGAAAACAATATAATACTTCGTTTTAATATTTAATATTTTACATTTTTTACTCGAACTAATTAATTTAAACAAATTAAAATGTAATTTAAAAATAATAACAATATATTTTCTTTTAATTAATAACAAGAAATCGATTTCTACGAAATTAATTTCGAATATTACAAAATTTTTAATAATAAAAACAAATTAACTCGTTCTTTTAAATATTTTATAAAAACTTTAAAAAAACTATTTTATAAAATCAACGATTTTTAGTATTTTTTTTACTACAACGACTTTAATATCTATTAAAATCAAATAATAAACATTGTTTTTTCACTATTAATTAATAATTACTATAATAAAATTCAATATTTTCAAAATATTAATAATTATTTTCATTTTTTTTTGAATTCTTAAAAGCGACATTGTACTCTTAAAAAATTTTCGCAATAAAATTTCATCAATAAAATCATTATTTCTAGCGTTAAACTATTGTTTCAAAGTTTTATTTTTCGATTAATTTACATTTATTTCTTTTCGTTTTTCGTTTTAAGCGCTTTATGAAATTTGTTATTACAATTCGACCTTTGAATATTTCTTTTCTATTTTTGCTTTTCATCGAAAGTTTTCTCGTACACTTTAAATTTTACTTTTCGATTTACTTATCGTTACTGTATTTACTATTATTGTATTTACTAACAATTTTTCGTAAAATTTATTAATAATCACTTTATTAAAACTTTAAACGTTAATATTATTACTATTGAAAATATATAATAATAAATTCAATTCTTTTAAAATCTCTTTATTAGTATTAGTTTTACTTTTTTTTTGAGTAGTAAATTAAATAGATTTTTAAATTCTTTGTATATTCTTAAAGCGTTTATCGAGATCGTAATCAAAGAATTCTTTAACTACTTATTCTATAATTTGATTATACTAATATTGATTATTCTTAAGTGTAAACAATCGCGAAAGTCGATCACGACTCTAAAAACCATAATACTATTAATCGTTCTCTCGATAATAATACTTACGATTAACTAATTCATCTATAAATAAACAGCGATCTACGAAAAAATAATCAATGAAAAAATCGATTTCTTCGTTCTTTGTTCGCTCGAAACACTCGAAATAATATTACTCGCCCTACTAATTATTATATATAGTGTTGACCTCTATTGCATTTTTTTGAACGATCGATAATATACTTTGCGAGAATCCAATCGACATTGAACTATATAAAACTCTATATTGTGGTGGGGCTATATGCTCTCCCTTCAAAATCCTTGTAAATAGCTAGTTTCGAGGGCAGTGCTGGTCACGTGTCTTCTAGTACATAAGGAGCTTTCGCTCACTATAGACTAATCAACAACCCTTTCTACTTCTACTCTGACTGATTGATTGATTGATTTACGGATTACGGATTACTTCGGATGAGTCTAGCCCACTGGCTAAGACGAACTGACCTACGGTTGGGCCTTTTTGCTTTGTGCTCCATTGCCCTTCTACAATATCCACTTCTTCTCATATTACTATATTCTTTTTGTCTTCGATTAAAATTTTTTTCTCGTTTATATTCTCGTAAAAAAGCAAACTAATTCTAATTCTAGTTTATAAAGACTATAATACTATTCAGTTTTTAAAACATCTCTATAGTATTAACGTTTAAAACAATTTTCAAATCGTTGAATAATATAAAAAAAAGAAAAAGTTTTTCCAGTTTTTTAACGAAATCGTTCATTTGAATTAAAAGTTTTAATACGAATATTTGTCGAGTTTTTTAAATCTAAATAGTACGTAGAATCGAAAATTGAAATTCGATATAAATTTTTTTAACGATTGTATACATTTTTTATTGAATCTCTTCTATAAATAATTCGAATAAAACAAAAAATAACAAATTATTAATTACATTTAAAATCATTTTTTATATTACGATATTTAAATATTTTTATCGAACTTTCGAATATTTTAAATCATTAGTTTTATTGTATTATCGTTTCTTTTTTTTATATTTATATATAATAATCGTTTTCTCGTATATTTTATCGTAATTATAAATAGATATTTTTATCGACTTATAATCGATTTTTTTAAAGATTCGTTTTTTAATATATATTGAAAATCTTTTTATAAATTCGCGTTTTTAATATTGTTTATTTAATTTATTTTATTTAATTAATTTTTTAAATATTTAATCGAACAAATTTACGTACGTTTTTATTATTAAAAAATTTTTTATAAATTGATTAATAATTCTATATAAAAATTTTATATTTATTCGATAATATTTTTAATCGTATTTACAAAATTCTTTTTTTAAAACGTCGTAAAACTCTTTTTTCAAGTAGTTTTCAATATTATATTTTAATATAAATCAAATTTGCTTTTTGTAAATCGAATTAATATATCGCAAAAATCGTATTTTTTTAGTTTTTAAAGTAATTTTATAGTTTTCGTATATATTATTATATTATTTTAAAAAAGTTGTAATATTATTTTTTTTGAATCAAAATATTTTAAAAACTCTAAGGAAAAACATTTGTAGTTTTAGTATAAATACGTACTTTTCGAAGTTTTATATTTTTAAAAGATTATTTTCATTATTCGTAAAAAATTTCTTAGAAAAAATCGATAGTATAATTAAAATAAAAATATTTTTTATTGAAAAAAATAAATTTTAATACGAATAATTTATTAATTTTAATCTTTAAATTAAAAATTGATTTAATAATTTAAAAATGCGAATTTTCGAATTATTATTTTCAAATGAAATTCGTTTTAAAAATTAGTTTTTATTTATATCGTTTTCTCGTAAAATTTTTTTTATTCTAATTTTTATTTGAAATTTCGCTCGTTTATTCGTTTTAATAAAATGTATTCTTTAAACAAATACTTTTTTAATCGATTTTTTTCGATTAAAATTTTTTATTTCAATTTTTTTCGTATTGTTTTTTGAAATCCGAGATTTATTTTAATTCTATTATTTTAATTTGAAAACAATCATAAGCAATTCGCGAATTGCGACTCTCAAAAGAGTTAAAATTAAAATATAGAACAATAAAATAATTTCGTTTTTCAATGTTACAATTTCTTTTCTTTTTTATATTTCAATTTCTACTGAGAATAAAACTAATTATTGTAAATAATTACTACGAGTTTTTTTTTTTCTTTTTTATATTCGTTTTAATATTAATTATTTCGAACAATTTAATATGTAATTTTTATAAATTAATATTTTTTTACAATTTCGCAATTTCGTAATCAAATTATTTAATTTCAAATAATACAATCAAAATAAAAAGTTTTTATCAATTGATTTTCAGTTTTTAATTTTCAATAATTTAAATTTTTTTTTAATAATAATAAAAAACAAAATATACAAATCGCATATAAACAGTTTTTAATGAAATTTACTAAAACAATTCATTTTTTGATATCGTTTTACTAATGTAAAAAAACAATAAAATACAAAATAAAAAAATCCAATCGTAAATTAATTCGTTTTAATCAATGAATTAAACTTATTCGAAATAATTCGTAATTTGTAAATCAATCAATCAATCAATTAAAATAAAAATAGAAAAAGTTATTAATTAGTTTATAGTAAGCGAAAACTCCTTATGTACTAAAAGATACGTGATCAGTACTGTTCTCGAAACTAACTATTTACAAGGATTTTGAAAAGAAGGCATATAATCCCACTACAATAAATACGAGTATTTTTATAAACTCGAAATATTTTAATTAATTTTTTATATAAATATTTTTAATAAGCGATATTTCGATTTAATTTTATATAAATACTTTTAACAAGCGAAATTTAAATGTAAATATTTAAAATATCGATTTAAATTAAACTTTATATAATTTTTTATTAAAAATAAAAATAAATTATTATATTAAAAATTAAATAATAAAATAAAAAATAAAAAATAAATTAATTATTTTTATAATTTAAAAATTATTAAAATTAATATTAATATTAAAATTTATTAATTATAATTACGTATGCGTTCGAAATTTAATATAATATAATTTATATTTATATAAATATTAAAATTTAAATAAAATTTAATTTTATAATTTTTTATTTAAAAAACGTTAATAAAATTAATTCGATTTATATTTAAATTTCGATTATTAAAATACTTGTATAAGATAAATCGAAATATCCCTTATTAAAAGTGCCTATATAAAAAGCTAATTAAAGCGCCTCGATTAAAACGTCTCGGGTCTACAAAGGCACCCGTGCCTGCGTAGGCAAGTCGGGGTACCTGTGTAGAGGCTCCTGCAGTACCGCTAGTAGTAAGCTCGCTTAGTCGTACGCGAGGGGGTGAATGAGGCACAGCACTTCTGTTGAGGACTGCTGATCTATGATAGGCGGGTCTGGAAAGGTTTCCATTTTTTATATTCTGTTACAGCCTTGATTGTCATGAGTATCAATCGTGCAGATAGCGTCTACTACATGGTATGTTTAATCACGAAAGGTACTTCGTAAAGAACGGTGAGTAGATTTCAGGGGCGGACATCGCTAAGCAAGAGGATCTCCTCCAGGGGTGCTTGAGGCCGGGAATCACTAACCCTTCAGGGCCTCGTCTCCAAGTTTCAGGCTACGCAGCGTTAACCATTTAAGCTCTCACTCCCTGAAAATCGTTCAAAGCCGCCGATGCAGAAGTCGAGCGCCCTTCTTCTGGACACGACCTGACAATTCGTGCATTATTCCGCGCAGCACAGAATACCACCACAAATCGAAGATGCTGTCGTCTGCTGCTGACAGAGCGCCTTAGAATGCACTCGCACTACACCACTGTAAACTCTCTAGAGGTAACTATGCTGTAGAGCCTCTCTTCCCTGTCGTATACATGAGCATGCTCTGACTATCTGCTGCAGTAGCATACCGAGAACGCTTGGCTGCATCGCAAGCATCGCCGACCGATCCTTCCCCGCTTCGAAACGTTTCCGTTGCTCAATGCAAGTTGGGAGATATAAGAAATGCACAGACATTGCTGGACGAACTTTAGGGGAAATTTGGGTGATACGATCCAGGATGAGAATCCAGGGATGTGCAGGAAGTTGAAATTTAGAGGGGCGACTTTGAAATGAATTAATCACTTGCATGAGTATCTAGAGAACGTCAAAAGCGAGGAGAACGACCACTATACCTGCAAACCCGCCTCGCCTCCGCCCATCGATGTACCATATAGTTTGCCCTATCCCACAGGTACCTGCACTCCTATGTGGTTCGGTATTCGGCATCCTGTAGCTGGCCGGGAAGGTTATTGGTCCGTCTGTAGTCGGCTTCGGATGAATCGCTGTACAACAATTTCCCCGGGATTGGCTGTGGTTCTGGTCCAACATGGAGGAATGAAGGAATACAATCAGACGAGTGCTATCGCCTTGGCATCCCCTTATATTACTGTTATCTCAGTTGGTCTTCCTGCGCCTTCGAATTATTTTGCAACCACATTCAAAATAGCCCAAGAAGACAACATGTCCCAGTCAACTTCTTCCAAAAAGACAGTCCTAATCACGGGCTGCTCGGATTGCAGTTTGGGATCTGCTCTCGCAATCGCATTCCACAATGCTGGCCTACACGTTTATACCACAGCTCGAAACCCCGCCAAAATGGCGCAGCTTGCTGCCCTCGGCATCGAAACACTCGCTCTAGATGTACTGGACCAATCCTCAATCGATGTGGCTGCCAGCAAAGTACCAAGCCTCGACATCTTGGTCAACAATGCCCGGTTCTTTGTACGCGATGCCCTTTTCCGACATCTCTATCCCCAAGGCTAAGGAGCTCTTTGATCTCAATGTCTGGTCATATCTTGCTGTTACACAGGTCTTCCTGCCGTTACTACTCAAAATTGAAGGGGATGATCGCCAATCAAACGTCCGGAGCGTCTGTACTACCTATCCATTTCAGTCCGCATACAACGCTTCGAAGGCTGCGATGGCGATGTTCTCCGATTCACAGCGTCTGGAGCTGGAACTGTTCGGGGTCACCGTTGTTGATTTGAAGACTAGAATGACAAAATCTAACACGATAAAGACCTAGAAGGACAAGGACAAGCCACGGAGTACTTTGCCGAAAGACTCGCTCTATGAACCAGCAAAGGAAGCCGTCGAGTCATCGATGAACGTGGAGAAGCTTGCCGAGGGAGCTATGGATACCCAGGAATATGGTAATTTGGTTGTGCGGAACCTATTAAAGAAGAAACCACCGCCTCTCATTTGGACTGGAGGTCTCAATACCTGGCTGATTCGAATCGTCATGTTCTTGCCCTTTAGAACGTTTGATGGGACGTTAAAGAAGATGACTGGCCTTGATGTCGTGGCGGCGAGGGTGGGCAAATGAAACGTATTGCTTCTGACCAGGAACTGATTTAAGGATAGTGTCTTGAACACGGCGAAGTGTGGAGGAGGATGACGGAGTTCGCCGATGAATTTCTCTTCAGAATCTATGGAGACGAGCAGCGTAACGTTCTTCTCATTTTCTCGTCGCTAGCAACTGCACTGCTGGGTACACAATGTCAACTAGTTTATCAGGCCCGCCAACGGCCTTCTCAACCTGCGCCCAAAATTCTTTCACGTCCTCCTCAGGAATGTTTGGCAGAACGCTTGTGAAGAATCCTTTCACCCACTCCAAATCTTTCACATCTGTCCATGCATCATCTCGCTCGGCTTCCATAACGTCGTCCTTGCCCACCCTGGTTTCAAATGGCTTCATGTTCTTCAAACTCATGCAAATTGGCTCCTTCTTCCCTTCCGTGTTGATGAATATCCGCTTTGCTCCAGGCTCCCAATATTCCGCCGAAAGCGTGACAATGTCGAACGCCGAGTCCGTCACTCTGGATGCCCGCGAGGGGAATCCACCACCCTCATGAAGCTTCGCAACCCAGACATCATAGACTTTCTCGAGCCCTGCTAGAGCCTTGGGGTTGTTGACAATCAACGAGCGGCCGTAGAAGCTGATGGCTACAGTCCCACCACTTTTCACCTGCCGAGCAAAGGACTCCATGGCACGCTCAATATCTGTCCAATGCATGGCCTGTGCTATGACAAGCAGGTCTACAGTCCCATCCTGCACTGAGCTCTTCTCGGCGCTCTCTTGCAAGAAAGTGAATTGGGACTTTGGGTGCCCGAATTCATTGGTCAGGCGATCGCAAGCAATGTCAACATAGCTGTCGTTTGGGTCAGAGACGATAACATGTCGGAACTTGTTCGCCAGCCCGAGGCCACAATTCCAGGACCTGCCCCAACGTCGCGTGCGATATCCCAGGAGTTGGAATGCTGTGCGTGGTATTTGTAGATGCGCTCGTAGTATGAGGTGGGGTAAAGAGGTCGATATTTGATGCACTCAGCCCAGCTGAAGTTCGAGGCTGCGAAGCCGGGTTTCTCAGACTTGTCTTTGGGGGATATACTGATGATCAGTGTACAGGGAAATAATAAGAACAGTGAGTCTTCTTTTTATTGGCATTCTTCTCGGGGTCTGCTCTCTATCTGAAGTTAATGCCGACACATTTGATGCGCTAACTCCAGCAGTTAAAGTGCGCGCTTCGTAAAAATAGTACAGCGTTGCGAACGAGCGAATCATGTCTTGCGCATTGACTACTGTCCTCATCTGGCTAAAATAGGGATCGCCACTTAAGCGAAAGCTACAGTGGCACCTGCCCATGGCCCCTCTCCGATCTTGTCACTCTGAATCTCCGCCAGCATCCACAATGAAAGTGAGGCTGGGAGACCAAGAATGCTGTGGGAGAGATGGAGTGCTGACTGACAACGCAAACCAATATCGCATACGAAATCGAGGATGGAATGCTCTGTGGCTCTAGCCTCCAATTTGTCTTCACTTTATAAACTCCTAGCTCTGCGTCCCTTACTCAATTATCTATGCTAATCTCATCAGTCACAAGAGCTATCCAGTATCTCAGCCTCGCCTAGACTATCTAGGCCACAATCTTCTACCACTCGTCGAGATGCCTATTCCAAAGTAGTCCAATCTGTGAAAGTCCAGCCAATGTTGGGAGATTGAATACGCCAACAATCACAAGCGTATCGCAGTGACTAACCATGTCACGCATTGGTAATCGTAATTTACACTTTGTTGACCTGTCAACTCATCAGTCAAATATCAAAATACAGTCATTTTTACCAAGGTCGGTCAAACCTACATTTTCCGGACATCTTTCCAAAGGCGTACAGACAATCGCCTTTGTGCATAGTCCCATCCCACAAGGCAGAACCTCTGCACGCGGTAGATCCATTTGGCCATATCAAACCCGGGTCTGGTGTCAACACACCTGACAGGGTAAGTTGATCTTTTCCCTAATTGTAATTTGCGCTGTAGAGTGGTATTGCGTCTTGACAGAACTTGTTGTAGGCTGCACTCAAATCGTCTGGGTTAACGACCTTTCCGTCAGTTCCGCAGGTTGGCACAACAGCACCATTAGTTGGAGGAAAGCCCGTGATATTCTCGGCCAATGGAGTCACCATAAAAACCGCGCCTTGGGTATTAGTGTAGGTACCACCATACTTGTCGTCAAATGGGTTGTTGGTTGGATCGTTATGATCGCAATTGTCGAGTGTGTTACGAAATTGGCTGATGCAATCGCTGACTCCCATATCATAGCTCTCGTAATACGACAGGGTGATCTTGACATCCGTGCTTGTGCCCTGGTTGTACTCTGATTCGATTCGAAGTCCAGGAGGTCCGTTGAATGAGCTTTGCTGGTCAAGACAGAACTGGCTAATTGCATCTACTCCGATGTTGATATCGACCCATTTCTGCAATGGGTAATTGTTGCAATGGATCGGGTTCCCAGCTAGTGGTGTCAGCTCTAAGGAGAGTCCTCCTTGGTAGTCAATTGTGCCGCCGTGCTTCCAATCTCCTGGATTATCAGGGCTGTTGCCATCACAGCCATCCAGAATTGTGAGCAAGAAGTCCTTGCAGTCATCGCTAGGCATGACAGATCCAAATTGTCCAAAATCAATTCGAAGTTCCAGCCAGGAGTCAGTTCCATTGAAATAGTGTTGTGTGTAGTCCGTCACGATTGGAGAGGGGTCCTTGTCTATGTTTCCGCTACCGCAGAACTGATTGATGGCGTTCACTCCTGACTGTCGACTCACGGTATTTTGAGTACCAACACCAGTGAGTGCTGTTTGGATTCTCTGGCACTGCTTTGGCTGCTTCTGCTAGCATCACTTGCTGTGCGGCCATTAGATCAGCGTCCCAAGGATAGAACTCTGTCGCTTCTTCAATGAGATAGCATTCGCAGCCCTCATTGCCTTTGATGGTGCACTTTCCGTTCTCCCCGTGTCAATTTGTTTCTACGTACGCCGGCTAGACATGGGTTAGTGTCCTTCTTACACACCTTGAACGCCCTCATTATCTTACTGCGTTCTCATTTGTGCCACAGACTATTGTATTGTCTTGGTCGTTTCGGAAGAGACGATTGTTGAGTATCAACCGACTTTGTATGTGAATATTCTGAGCCTCGAGGATCATCAGCACTCCTAAAATGCTGACTGCCACTCTTCTGTGCTTAATGGGTGCCTAAGTTCGAAGCAATAGTATTGCTCTTAGGTCGTTGGGATCGACGAACCCAGTGGTAATAGCCATCTCCATCAAGCCTTGCGTAAGCCATTTCGAAAGCAATATTGATCGTTCCGGCGAAATCTCTGATCACAGCTGCTGAATCTGCCACAGCTGGAAAGACGTTGGCAAGTGCACCAGTTAGATCAAAGTCCATCTAGTCGAAATCTGCATTCATGCGATCAAGAAAGCATGAATCTATAACGAGCTCGCTGATTAGCGGATCGTTCGCCCTAACCTCAAGATCCGAATAGGTAATTTCGTTGTGTGCTTCTCTTCTCCCTACAGCTCCTGTATCTAAGCAAATTGAATCGTCCGCCATGAAATTATGCCCCGCTTCGAGAAGAGGTGCTGATATGTCTATGACTTCATTGTTGTCCGCGTTATTCGCGAGATTGACGCCAATGTGGTGAGTGAAGGTGAAAGCTGTCCCATTTTGAGTAGCCCTTACAATCTCAGTGCCAAAATCACCTGGCCTAGACTGTTATGTTAGAGCAGTTTTCGCTATTTTCGTTTTCAAGATCATGATTGCAAAGGTGTGTCATACGGAGATGATACTGCGGCTACAGAAGCTTGAACTGTTGCAGATGTCCCAACGCTCTCCGCAGAAGAGAACGCTACTGATGTCGAAGCTATTACACTAGTTCCTGCTGATGCTCCCGCTTGAGGCGATCTGTCCGTGATGAGAGGATAGGTAACTGGGGTCTTGACGGACATCGAGTCTGCTGGAAATGAAATAGCTGGAGCTACCCATAGAAGAAGCGTGTGCCAAATGATGTAGATATACATTTCTTCTGCCGAAGTAACGCAGCTTTTATTGTTGCCTGAAAGAATTGAAGTCGCAGTCTGGTCATGAAATCTTGGGCGTGGATAGGCAAGTGCTTGTTCTCGCTGAAGAATGGCGATTGCGGCGCACTGTTGGAGTCCCTTTAGGGATGGTCTTATTCTAAAGTTGTACTGAATGACTTTGGACAAGGCTACCGAAAAGGTCGCTTTTGCTACATTGTCACCGCCCACTCCTAACATGTCCAACTGAAGCTACCGAACCACTGGTCCTCAGCCGGTGATTTATTCTTTTTTGCTTCAAATCCACTAGGTCCGCAAATGGCAAAGCCTGCTCATGTTGGACTTGCGCTAGATTTACTGCTATTTATGTCAGGTACTTCTCGGTTCCCCGTGGACCGTCACTGGAGGGACGTTTTAAATACGGTCCACAGTGCGAGAGTTACATCTAAATACAGGAATAACAAGGTTAGTAGTAGCTCTAGGAGCAGCGAGCTCTCCATTTAACCGCGGTGACCTTCCACAAGTTGCCACGCCATAAGGCCACTATATTCGTATACGATTCTATATGTAACTTTTATTTTAATTTTCCAACATTTCCTTGCGCCCTTAGAAGCTGTTTGATTCCTTGCGTTGGCTGAGGGCGTAATGAGCTGCTGTATCATAGGAGGCGATGATGAGGATAACGATTAAAACTTTCATATCTGCTTTGTTATAATTGAATCTATTTTCAACTGGAATTATCAGCTGTTATATGGGTCGTTGGAGTCTATTCTCGCCCAAATAGAGATTTGGAAGCATGGATTGAGGCAAAATTACTGATTTTGCATAAAGGACGTCCTAGCCCACGGTCAGTCTGGGCTTAAGTTCAACCTTTCTACTTGCAAAATTGCAAGTGTCAAACATCGACAACGGCTCTCTCTATAATCTCAAGGAGAGCATTCACCGTACTTCTTTTTATTTCGGTGAGCTCATCTTACATGCTTGATGCCAGCTGCCAAGGTCTGTCCGCCGAACTGAGACATGATACACGTTGTGCTTTGCTGACGCATTTAAGTCAACCAAATTTAGACCTTGTCGATAAAGGAATGGTAGCAGCTATTGGGATGGCTCAAGCAGTATTCGATGTATTGGATAGGCGACCTTGGAATACTCCAGGCAATCCTGATCAAATTTACTCAGACTTGGCCAACTGGCTCCTCAAAGAGGACGGATCGACAGCACATGTACCCCAGGTGCCACCCGTGGACCCCGTAGATGATACTCGTGATAATTTGAGTCAAGCACAAGGTATGATCGCATATCTCTGAAGAAAGTAGCAAAGCTAAAGTTCGAAGATATATACGATCAGGTGATATCTATGCTTCCCAAGAATCAACCCATATCCAATGCATATCCACTGACAGGATTCTCAAATGTTCCTCTGTGATCTTTCTCGGCTTACCAACTCGGTGGTACATCCAGACAAACATTTCAATACTCTGAGAAATATTTTCAAGTCGGAAAAGACTACCGCTGCGCCTGATCCGTGCCACAAAGAATTCGTCAAAACACGGATCTATGGCTTTTACAGAACTTCCTCCACATGAGGAGGAGTTGCTAGAAGAAGAAAGAACTAAAGTTCGTATTCACATTATATAGCCACATGGCTGGCCCCAAAGGCAGCAATGGACGGATTGCAGTGCTCGACAGCACAATTCTTCACGAACTTCTCCACTCCTACTGGGGCAAGCTGCGAAAGGACATCGGTTACGAACGGGAAGCTTCGATTGCATTATCCCACCGAGACTCCCTTTGGAATGCTGGTCAGTGGATCGAGTTAAAAGACGAGTTGTAAATGGTGTCAAATTTCTAACGAAAGGTTAGATAATCTTATGTTCTTCGCTCTTGGTGTGCGAATGATAAAGAGTCAGGTAAGTCAGCAGTACGTATTAGGCACCCTTGCTAATGCGTCGAATGGGCTGAGACCTCGTCAAGATAGATCTGTTTTAAAAGCGTAGATGAAAAGCAAAGCGGCCAAAATTTATTTCTGTCATGAGGCAAGTGGCAAGTTGAGCAAGATGGAAGTTGAAATTACCTAGAGTTGTTTCGACATCCCTACCTCTCATCTTTGCAGCTAACCAGGTTTTGGGAAGACTTTTCTTTGCCCCTTTCCTTATCCAGAGTTTGCGACTCTATTAACAGTGCAAGGAAGCTCGAGAGGACTTTCACCTTGAAGCCACCCCAACTCTACCACAAATATTTCCACCTTATTAAGTAGTTTTGTGTCTTGAAGAAGTCTCTTCTCCTCGAATGGCCATTCCAGCTCCCATATGAAAAAGGGAAATATTTGGACGAGTAATCTTCTTAATCCCTTGAGAGAAGCAATGATCTCCCATACCTTCCTCCATTTTCTATTCTCCTTGCTGTTTTCCTTTGGAGGTTCCTTAACATGCCACTTCACCCACGCGTCCTGGATCATGTTCAACCGCTGAGGCAGGATCTTTCCTGGCAGGGAAAGTACAGTAGCCGGCATGTCCAATCTGAAACTGTTGCCACTGTATATTAGATTAACTGTTTCTAAATATCTAAGTTGCATTAGCATCTTTCAGCAAGAATGGAGACGCCTTACGTACAACTGATGACACGTCAATGGAATTTCCAATATAAATCGTTTCCTGATCACATCATGGGGCTTCATGTAGATAATTTGCTTCAGTCGGCCACCTGACTCGCCAGCATCCAGGTGAAGCGCGATGCTGCAGAGACAGTACTCGATGATTTGTCTTCGAACTTCTAGCGGAAGAAGAAGAATCCCCGATGTCTGTTAAATAGCTGGACTTTCCGAAGTCCTCTCCGATTTGGAATAAAATAGGAGCGACAGTACCTTGTCCCGCGGTTGAGGTCCTTCTGAGATCGCAGCTTCCGCAATACGTGCTTCCAAAGCTCGCGGTGTACTTCTCCTCAACTTCCGTAAATTCGAGCAACGAGAGGCGAGAAAGGCCCGCATGTTTTTGAGAGTGATACGAGAATTGTGGTATCGTGAGAGGATGCTGGAGCTGGCGAGAATAATAGATGTATGTACAAGTTCGTGACCTGCATGAGAGTTGGTCAGCATTTACAGAACACCAATCGCGAGATACCAACACCAACAAAGAAAACTGCGACCTAAATACAGACCTGTTTCATGGTCACCGGCTATTGCGCCCTAATCCTTCAAAGTACCAACTTTAGGGATGAATTCGAAGGATTGAACAGCATGCACTTGAATTTGTTTCCATTTCCGGTTGCAGGTCGTTACATTTGCGTCTTCGGACATGAACATCGGCGTTATTCCCCCTTTCCTGAGCCGAGGTTTGCCAAGCCCGAACCGAAATCTTGATCAGTAAGTCAAACCCCCTAGAAGTGGGCCCCCCCCTGTTCTGGGCCACCTCGCTTAGCACACCGCCACTACCTCACCACTCACTTTAATCTCGAATATTTTTATTATTCCTTAATAAAACTCTTTCAAATTTTGCAAATCATTAGAGCCGATCATAAAGCCTTCATATACGGAAACTAATGTCCAGTATGCACTTAAAGACGTGGCAAATGGGAAGTCTTTGCGAAAATCCTCTCTCGACTAAAGTGTACCGAGAGGCACTCTTCAGTATAGAGTACTCGGCATTCTTCCTAAAAAAGAAGCCTATACGCATCTACAAAGACTTACCCCGATCCAAGAACAACGTCTTACAGACTAAATACTAGTTCAAGAAAGCCTAGAGTTCAACTCTACACATACATAGATCAAAACTTTTACTGACCGTATTTTGGCCTCTCAACGCAATACTGCACTACTCGGAAAACGTTAAATAACTAAATTTCTTCGTCGGAATCTTATTCTTAAGACCAAAAAGCAATTTAGAATCGATTCTGTGCGTATTAATAGTACTACATCTAATATTATTAAAACTTGATTTCAAAAATTGAAGACATTGGCGATTAAAGTAATCAAAATTGAAAACTGATAGAATATGGACGAAACAAAGATTATAAAAAGCCAAAAAGAGAATGGATTAGTAGTTAAAAGTACTAAGAAACGTTTCATTCAAAAGAAACAATTAGATTTTAAAGCTTAAACCTCATTTATTAAATGCATCTCTCCAAGCGATCGAGCCATTTTTTCGATCGTTATATTCAAAAGAAAATCAGTTTAACAACAATAATTTCCTATAGGATTAAGAGAATATAAAAGTTGAAAGTTTACTGCAATCGATAATAAATAGACATCTGACGATACTACTTTGAAGTAGTTGCAAACCGTCTTTATACCTCAAATAGCACCACGTGACCCAAAAGAGTCTCGTCTACTCATATTAGATGGCTATAAGAGCTATGAGACAATAGAATTCATATGAGAGTGTTTTTCGAACAATATCCACTTATTATTTTTACTATCGCACACTTTACATGTGCTTTAACCTTTGAATTTGTCTATTTTTTCTCCTTTTAAATCCGTTTACCGAAGGCGATTAGATTCGCTGTCTCTCATCAACGACTCGACGCCTATAAAGAAGCAAAACTTCTTGAAATGTTATAAGTAGGCTCGAGTAGATGTTTTAACAGAAGGAAACTGTAAGGCGAATTGAAAAACCTTAAAATTATAGTTATTGAACATCTCGAAGCCTCTCATGAACCGATTATTGCTTAAGAATAGTAATAAAGCGGCCGAGGAATCTTTACAATCGTCAGAAAAAAATATAGTACTTGAATAGATTTAGGATTTATCATTTGGAGTTTGGAAAACTCTTCAAAAAAGTGAAGATATTTGAGAACAATCGAAGCAAATCACGAGACTTGAGCAGACTAATACAGCAATTACTAAAGTGCTTTTTAAGAAAATAGCTAAAGGCTTAAACGATAAAGACTTTGTTATTACTAAGCAAAAGCGCAAGATCCAAGCATTGAAAACTAGAGTAGTCCAACTTGAGCCTAGAAAACGGCGGAAAGTAAGGACTAGTTCAAATTCCAAGTTCGCTGATATCGAGAAGATCTACAAGGCACAGATAGAAGCTAGAAACCGCCAAAATGTACCATTAGATTCCGATGATTTCTCTAGTATAGCCTCTACTTTATCTCATATATCTATTAATTGATTAAAAAGTTATTCGCGATCGAATTGAGTTGGTAGGAATTAAGCGAGGTGGCCCAGAACAGGGGGGGGGCCACTTCTAGGGGGTTTGACTTAATCACTTGCCAGGACCCGTGCAAACCCCTTGCAAGATGCTTATTGCACGACCTGCTTATACACTAGATTCTTCTACGTCCGCAAGTGGATGCTGAGCTCGGCTGTAGATATTGATAAAAACAGGAACTTGGTCAAGATGGACTGAAAGATATAAGCGTGGAAGACTCCGGCTCATCTTACCAAGCTCGATATCCTCCCTGGTTTTCATGTATTGAACCAACAACAAGAGAATAAAAAATAAAGATGGTTACTGCCATCCCTGCCATTCAAATTCTTTCTCGGAATAATTACGAGGAGCAACATCTCGTCGCCCTCCCGAACTCTCTTCCCCTCCCAGAGCTAGCCCCATCCTCAATCCGAATCAAAACAACTATAATCTCTCTCACCGCCAACAACTTGATGTACGGGCGAATCGGACACATTATCCGTACCTGGGAAATTCATCCTCTCCCTTCTTCAATTCCCCCCGAATTCTCAGATCCTACAAAGTTTGGGCGCATCGGAGCATGGGGCTACGCCACTGTCCTCGAAAGCAATGTCCTCAAAATTGAAGTGGGAACGCAAGTCTTTGGCTTACTTCCAATTGGAACCCTTCCGCTCGATATGACAGTCCAGCTCAAGCCGGGACTTCCAGGCCAATTTTCAGAGATCAGCAAGCATCGAGAGAACGTCATGCCGCTTTATAATCAGTACTTGTTCTATCCACAAGTACCTGAACGGGCGTTGGAGCATAAGCAGAGTCAAGGTTACGGCGCTCTTTTTCAGATCTTCTTCACTACAAGCTACTTGATCAATCGGTTCGCTTTTCCCTGGGTCCCTGCCGAATTCGTACATCCGAGCAATGCCGAGGACAATTGGACCCTTCAAAAGGGGCAAATCGACGAGCGGGCTACAGTGCTTGTTTTTGCTGATACTGGGAAGACGGCGTTAGCTCTTGCTTATTTGCTGAAGAACTCTCGCCCAGAGCAAGCGATGCCAAAGACAGTGGTTGGGATCGGATCTCAGGCGTCAAGAGCTTTCGCCAAGGGGACACAATTCTACGACAAAACATTGATGTACGAGGATGACTCGGGTGATTTGGATCTCGAGCTTGATTTGGCTGCGGACACGAAAGTTGTAGTAGTCGAGTTTGGCTCCAGAGGAGAGGCAGCTGCTCGTTGGGCGGACAAACTTCGTCAAAGTCACGAGAATGTTGTTCAGTTGATTGTTGCGGGAGAGGTTGTGAAGGAGACCCCGGAAGAGGCACTTGAAAAGTTCAAGGCGAGGGCGAAAACGGGTGCGACTGTTTTCAATGCTTCTGCTGCGAGGGTGCAGGCCATCAATGTCCTAGACGAGAAGAGATACTCAGAAGAGTTACTGAAGGGCTGGGCGATATTCAAGGAACTTGGACTCGTGAAGGGTTTGACAATGATTTGGGGTGAGGGAATGGAGGATGTTAGGAAAGGCTGGGAGAAATTGTGCAAGGGTGATGTGAAGTCTGACCAAGGGTTGGTATTTTGCTTGGAGTGAAGTTGTGAACTACACATTGAGGGCCAAAATTACCGAACGTATGGAATCAAGATTTGATTGAGACTCTAGTAGTAATGTATTGTTGAAATTTGGTGAATTTATATTTGCGAGCAAGATCCGTGCAGCTAAATATTGAAGCGATGTTAAGGAATCTCTTCACTATCCGATCACACCTAGCGTTCTTTAGCTTTGTGGAGATTAATGAGTTAGAGTTGTTATTTGGGCAAAGAAAATACGGAATATTGAACAAACTGGTTGGTAACTTGGAGAAATGTTTTCCGGATTCATCGTTCCTTTGGAGAACGGCATCACCTTTTCGGCTTTAAAGGGTCAAAAGCTAATTGGCTACATCCTGAAGCCACATTTTATGGGCGATGTGTCTTCAGCCCTCAGCTTACAGGTGTACCCACCTCTAGTAGGCACTTTGAGGAAATACTGTGTTCAATTAACAACTCTGATTGGGGATTTAAAAGATATCGCGATGCGCCTCATCAACACAGAAACAATGCTGATTGAAGAGTACTTTGGTAACGACATTCCTCCTTACGCCATATTATCTCACTGCTGGGGCGAAGAAGAAGTCAGCTTTCAGGATGTCGGCAGACGTCGCTGGCAACGCATGCATGGCTTCATAAAGATCAAATTTACTTGTCAACAAGCGAAGAGAGATGGTTTCGGGTACACCTGGATTGATACTTGCTGTATAGACAAAAGTAGCAGCGCCGAGCTTTCGGAAGCGATCAATTCGATGTATAGCTGGTACAGCGGAGCGACAATCTGCTATGTATATCTCCAGGATGTCCTCCCACCCTCAGAGAGGACTCAGGAAAGCGTTGAACAATTGGAAAAGAGCAGGTGGTTTACAAGGGGATGGACCCTCCAAGAGCTTTTGGCCTCACAAACTGTCAACTTTTATGACAGAAGTTGGAATAAAATTGGAACCAAGAACAAGCTCCACAGGCAGCTCTCAAGAATCACACAGATACCAGAGATCATCTTGCAATACAGAACACATTTAAAGAGTGTTGGAGTTGCACAGCGAATGTCATGGGCTGCCAACAGACAAACAACGCGAGTGGAAGACATGGCGTATTGTCTACTCGGGTTGTTCGACGTCAACATGCCACTTTTATATGGGGAAGGAGAAAAAGCTTTCATCAGGCTGCAGGAGGAGATCCTGAAGATCTCGGATGATCAGTCTCTATTTGCCTGGGTTTCTCCTAAGCTTTCTCCCAATTATGGTGTCTTAGCCAGATCCCCAACCGCATTTCAGTTCGCCCGGGATATAGTTCCAATACCCAGCAACTCCGAGACTCATATGTATTCAATGACCAACAAAGGCTTGAGAATTCAAATTCCAATACTGATTCGTGGCGATGAAGTGATCGGCCTACTAGACTGCCGTCGTAAGGGCGACATCTCCTCGGTCATCGGTATAGGACTATTGCGAACTTCAAGTCCTTCAATCTTCGAACGAGACCCAGGGGCAACATTAAAGCACTACACTCCGGAAGAAGTGGCGGGGGCTACCTCCCATACGATCTACATTCGTGGGAACCAATCACTGAACGCGCCATGGGACTTCTACGTGACGTTCATTCTCAGAAATATAGATGGGAACAGCGAAAAGTACAACTATTCATTCTCTAAAGCTGCATCGATGCTCTCAGAATGGGAAGGCAATACGAACATGGTTCGCACAGCATGGAATAGAGAGCTGAGTCGGTGTCGACTGGCTTTCAGCCTCTATGATGCGACTAGCGGTCACACTTGGCTTATTATGCTAATTGTCCACATGAGACGCGACGGGACCTTGAGACACTTTACAAGGACTGCTGTACTGCTCCCGGACATCAAAGCTGTGGAGAAATGGAATGAAGAGCACTTCTCGGAAGCTGAACATTTCTGCTTGCAGTGTTGGTGCTCGAAGCAAAATCTGGGCATCGAAATTGAGCTCACGGAAGAAGTGGTACTGAATCAGAAAGTCATCATGGTGGATGTCCAGATGCCATCTGACCAGTCAACCCTGAATGTTCCTATCGCTGTCAATACTTGAAGGATTTGGGCGGTCTCGCATACCCTTAGGCACCAAAATACTGTCAGAGAGGCCGACTGCATCGCCGAGGATGACGAACCCAGCCGGAACTCGACCAAGAACAGAATACAAAGAGCAGATCCGGTATTGCTTCAACGCACGCTCGAGGCTTCCATAAACCTCCAGACTCAAGAAGGGCCGTCTCCAACCTCATTGGTGGAGGCTAGTTCCTGCATATGCCACTGTCACTTGCAGCACCACACCGCAGGGCAACTCTTGGCAGAGATGGTGATTGGAAGATGGGTTTGCTGCTCTGGAGAAGCTCGAAGGCAGGTTATGTTTCAAGCCAGCGTTGTCGACAGCATAATAGACGCCTCAGAACCGAAGAGATGTCGTGAAAATAGACTTGCATGCCGATCAGGCACGAATATCGGTCCTTCTCACACTCAACGCGGCAACTCGCAGCACACTGCAGCGGACTCATGTTCTTCCAAGCGAGCTCACGCATGCGTACATTGTCCCAGTGAGATGGGCACTTTAAGCGAATGAGGGGTTGAGCATGTGAAGGTACGTTTATGGGCTAGGAGACTGGACACTGCTGTATGCAGTCTCGAGACAACTTACCTGAAACGATACTAACTCCGGGGAGACGGCGTCTGCCGTGGAGTACTGGGGAATTGAGATGCATGAACTCGCTGGAGGAGGCCGAGGGATATAGATAGGCGGGGTATTCGGTTGTATTGTGGGTCGTGGAGGAAGTAGTGAGTGTTGATCAAGCAGAGAACTTGAATTTTAGGAGCGTGTATGCATTCCTATCGCCGCCGAGAGACGGACTGAGGTACATTTTAATGATCTCAGGGGACGATCTTCTCTGAGCGAGTCAAGATTTTGGAGTACATTGTACGAAGAGGCTGAGAACACTCGTGGTCCTGTCAAATCTTCCCAACGAGAAACGATGCAGAATGAGGCCTTTTGACCGGCCCTCCTCAGAAGGTGCGCTTCCTAAAATGCCCGAATCGACAGAAAGTAACAAAGACAGAACACGGAAACAAGCTATCCCGCCTCTGTGGTACTATGATAGCTCCCTTGTAGCCATGTCGATCTCAAGCACATGAAAGCACCACTTCTCCGGACAAAGTACTCCTCCTTCTCCAACATTTCAAACGCATCAAGCCTCATTGTCCGTGCACCTCCACACTTTCAGCATCACCTCCGCACTTCCTCACCAGAAGACGGAGACTTTCGGTCCTTTTCTGCAGAAGCCTGTCGCTTGTCTACTTAAGCGAGACCTCTCCACGCAGTACCTGATCACATGACTTTCCTTCGACAACTCATGGGCGACCAAGTTGATGATATCATCTTGAAATTCTTTCCAACAGGTCCATAAATATCAGATGATGAAAAGGCTGATATTGAAGAAATGTTTCCACAAGATATGATATGATCATTTAGCGGAAGGGTGTTGCACGAGGTTGTGGAGTTCGGCTGCTCGGATGTGGACAAAATCATGCGATGGAAAAAACACGACTACCCGATGCATATGAAGTAGTAGGCATGTACCTTGTACATGTACACAAAATCACGCTCCGAAGAATAAGGATTGTAAATAAGAACAGAGATCCGAGAACGTGCGAAAGAATTCTGCCAAAGCATGGCGTGATGTGCTGGTGATATATAGAGTTCAAGACTTCTGATTTTTGATGGGAGATCTGCAACTGGCCAATCCCGGGATTCCCATAATTCCTGTCATGGAAGCATGATGGAAGACACGAAGAAGGAGGCGGAGTGTGAGATTCGCATCGTCTAAATTACTAGATGGAGGATAGTCATCTGTACTATCTCGAATCAAAACGTGAGATCCTTCATGCAGCCCACGTCCGAGCGGATCAAATCTTCAACGGAAATCATCGACAAATCGAGTAAAATCCCCTTGAGCAAACAAACCACTGATGCTGATGGACTCTAGTTACTCAAACTCTGCGACACAGAATCAAGCCACCATAGGAAAGTACCGAAGAACATATCCATAGAAACAACGATATCGTGACCATCTGCCGGTGCGAGGCGAAGAAGAGGAGTCAAGATCCATTTCGTGGCGTGCGTCCGTAATGCTGACAGACGGCCATCTTGCATGAACACGAGACCTGATTCGCAGAAGGAGTCAAATCTTGCAGCGAGCACCAGACATGATTTGTAGTCGATGCTAAACTTGCATGGAACACCGATGTTGATTTGGAGAGATGAATCCGTCGAGAAGCACTTTCCCTCGATAGAGGACAGTCTATTAAGTTTCTCATCTGGACACGGAAGGACGTGGCGCCTGAAGTCACCCAATAAATGCCAGGCGGATGAGGGTGATGGGGCGGGACCACAGTGAATGATCGTGACATTTGGCAGTGAGAAATGAACAGCATGAGTTGTACGGGCAGGTAGTATCGGCACTCGATGAATCCACTGCCACCGCCATCAGATGAGATGCAGACAGATGTCGTAGTCCGTAACAGCGGTGATGAAGTGAGGCTGCTGACACAGCCCAGAATCTTTTGTTCCGTTACGCTTCGTACGGTGCGGCGACTTCCTGGAGACTCGAACTCGAACTCGAACTCGAACTCGAACTCGAGCTGGAACCGGAACTGGGGCCAGCATAATCGCTATATACGGCGTAGTGTCCCTCGAGACCGGTATTGCATTGCTGCCATTTGCATCTTCACGCGTTTCGAATTCAGCCAGAACTATCATTATTATCATTATTATTATTATTATCCTCATTATCCTCGAAACGAAACGAAACTGACTTCAGATATCGATACGACTGGTGTTCGACGCTCGGGTCGTCTCAACTGTTGGTCTGTTGGTGCAGGCACGTCAGCCCTTCAACCGGATCTCCTGAACGCTTGGGCTGGTCCTGTCCTCTCAGTGATCGTCGCTGCTTCTCCTGCCCTGGACTGGACAGCCGGCCAGCCAGCCAGCCGGGCTGCTAGGTCTTGGCACATCAACTTCAAAGACCGGCGCGCCGTCGATCCAGATACGATCCACTCACTCACTCACTCACTCACTCACTGTTCTATCAACAACTTCAACAAAACAAACTTCGATCCTCCCTTCACTTGTTATACAATACCACCAATATTACATCTCCCCTTTCCGACTTCCCACACACACGCTCGTGTGCTTCCTTGGTTGGCAATATCCCTGGCCCAATCAGCATTCACTCACCCCCGCATTCTCAATTTCACTTTGACAGCGTCCCGTCTCGGCTGCCTCAGCACCCAACTTTACGGACCGAATAAGTACCTGCTCCAGTACCTGCCCTGCCCTGCACTGTACTCCAGTCTTTGACTCCAGCCAAAACATCTACTCCACTACTACCCCATATTCTGGAATAGAGAGACGGTATCGAGATCGACGACGATCCTTCAATCGACAACGAGTATCCCATTATAAGAGCATTTCTGCTCGACCAGCCATCGATATCCTCGTGTTTGGTTGGGTGAGTCGCCTTCGCACGCAGACTTCGCGCTGAGCGACGCCCGCCCGCCCTTCTCTTCGCCCACCGCATCGCCCGCCATGTCGACGTCCGTCAAGCGGGCCTGCGACGCCTGCCATCGTCGTAAAGTCAAATGCGACGGAATCAATCCGTGTCGCAATTGTTCCTCAGCTCAATTATCGTGTACCTACCACGCCATCCCGCAGAAGAAGGGTCCCAAGGGTTCCCGAGCCAAAGTGATCAGCGAGCTGCGAGAAACACAACGACAAACCACCCTTTCCTCGAAAGTCGCGAATCGATTGAACGGCATCAATAGTCCGCCATGTAGTCCGACTCTTGTGCCCACCCCGGGCCTCCTTACGAACGATATGATCAAGGACTGTATCGAGTTCTTCTTCGCGAACATGTATCCCACTCTGCCGATCCTCCACCGCGGTCGACTCGAACAACAAGCGATGTATGCGGATCAGAATGTCGATACATATTGTCTGTTGACATCGCTGTGTGCGTTTATGATGATACAACCTGGGATGGGAATACCTGGCGATCCTCTCGGACTCGACAGTCTGCCGGGTGCCAACCTTGTGTCAGGGAACTTGTTGATGGAGGAGACATTGAGGGTGCGAAAGAGTTACGATCACCTCGAGACACCGACGTTGAACAGCCTAGTGACGAGTTTCTTCCTGTTCGGATGTTATTATGGTCTCGACTTGCACAACAAGGCTTGGTTTCATCTGAGGGAGGCGACGACTTTGTGCCATATTCTGGGCATGCAGAAGGAGGAAACATATCTCCAATTCGATGCTGTAGAATCGTCGAGACGGAGGAGGTTGTATTATTTGTTGTTTGTGACGGAGAGGTAGAAATCTTGTCGAGAAATATTGGATTGTGCTAACATTCTACAGAGCGTATGCCCTCCAGAGACATCGACCTCTCTCATTACAAGCCACCATTTCCATCCCAACACAGAATGACGATCCATCCGACACACAAGCTCATACTTTGAATGGGTTCATTCATCTCGTCAATTTGTTCAGACCTTTCGATGATGCTTTCGTCGCTCTTTGGAACAAGACTCGAAATGACTGTAACCCAGCATACCTGGCCGCCCTCCAGAAACAATTGACTGACGCCCTCCCAACTTATCTCAACTCGACAGAGAATCAAACAGCGGACTTGAGGACGAGTCAGCAATGGTTACGGACGATGGTTTGGCAATTGAGCATTCAAAACGGTTGCTTGAGTTCGAATAGTGATGACCCAAGCATGACCTTCAACTACCCTGTCGAAATTGCTAGGGATTTGGTGTCAATGACATCTCAATTTTCACAACAGAGCATGGAAGTTCACGGCATCGGACTGGTAAGGACACTTGATCTTCATGTTGACGTTGCTAACAATATCTAGATTGAGAAACTGTTCGACGTCGCCTGCTCACTGACAGACGTTCTCTCCCTTCTTCCTCCTAACCCAGATCCATTTCAGCTTGGACCTCGTGACTACCTCCACGACTTCATGACACTTCTCTCTGTCCTCCGCAATGGAGACAACCGTTTCCTACCTCTCCTTCTCGCAAAGATCAACGATGTCCTTCCTCGACTCGTCAACCCAATGCTGCAGAGCGTTCCAGACACTCCCGCCAACATGTGCGCCGATGTCGACATCTTCGATGGCTTCGGCAATGCTGGTATCGGAGTTGCATCCAATTTCCCAGGCTACAATGGCAATGGCACTTCCGGCAGCGAATTCAAGATGGAACCCGACACCGACTTCAATGCCAACAATCTTCAAGGCATGCCGGCCTACGACAAGCGTATTGACGAGCTTGGCTCACCTCAGGGTGGAGACAATAGCGACAACAGTCCCTTCACATCACCGTCCATCATGCAGAGCCCAATGGAGTTTCCAGGCCTGAACGACTACGGAGGGTTCCCAGATCTCAGCTCACCGCCTCCAATGCCCAACAGCATCAGCGCCACTAACAACCTTGGCAATTTTGGTGAAGGAGTAGGTGGAGGCGGGCGCCCGATGCAGCAAGGCCAGATGCAGATGAGCATGAATCCGAATCCGACAATGAATCCAAATTTCAAAGCGGAATTCGACGGCACGATGTCCATGCTGCAGATGGGAAGGCAGGGCGTGAGGAGACCTCCACTGAGGATGAATAGTGGCAGTAGTTTTGGCATGCACCAGATACCGAGGAGTGTGCCGGAGCAGTATCACTCGTTGCAGAGGGCGAATAGTGGGGGTGAGGTGGTGGACATGGGAATGGGTATCCAAGGTGGGGGTATGCAGGGTGGTGTGATGACGGGTGGGGGAGGGATGCAAGGCGAGATGCCGTTTCGGTGATAGTTGTGGACTTGCCAGCAACATCATGAAGTTGCTGAGGGAAGGCCGAGGTGATGGCGTCGCCGAAGGAGCCGATCGAGACAATTTGTTGTCGATGAAACATCCGTCCATGCCATGTCTTGGACGACGGCTTCTGGCGGTCAATGCATACATCAGTCCAGTTTCGAGGTCGTCACCGACCTTTGCAAGAAACAGCGTCAAAGTTCCAACATGAAGGATCCGCATGAAGTCGCATCGCTCAGCTCAAGAGCTTTAGCTGGACATTGGGAAGAGAGATTTGGTGTTTAGAGTGCTCTGGCAGCATAAGGATACTTGCTTGCTTGCATTACGCTACATTTTACTTTGTTTTGCACGTTGGGTTTATTGCTTTACAACTTACGTTGGGTACGGTGGAAGAAATGTGTATAGGATGATATGCCGAGAATAGGAGGGGGGGCATTGGGCGGAAGAAGTGAGGCGAAGGGAAAGAAATCTGGGCGGAATGATGAATTGATGAGATATACCTTTTGACTTGGCTTGAACCTGAGTAATTAGTATAAATGTGGTTGCCTATCGCATTGGCTAGCATTTGTTCATCAGCAGGAATGGATTCAGCGTTGTATACATTCTCACTCTTTTTACTCTAAGTGACCAACGCTTAAACTATTGCACTATGACTGACCGACCTTCTGTAGTCTTGATTGCCCAGCATAACGCAGCCAATCAGGGACATGAAGCTATCTTCCCAACCATTGTCCGTCTGTGAATCCCAAGGTCTAGGTAGCGAATCGGAATAGGAGAAACGAGATATGGGACTGGCCTTCACCTTGACACTTCAACCACGGCATCACTCTATCAAACCCGCGCCGTTGGAAAGGTAGTAATTCACATATTGCAATGCTGCAAAATCATATTTTTGTGATCATATTTCGAAGCGATGCAGGACATGAAAGCCATCATTGTACTGTATACTGAAAATTCTTGAGCGAGCTTCTTTGCAGACGCGAGAGGCGACTGGGAATAAATAAGGAGAGAGCGAAACAGACTACATCAAGCCAACCATTCCTACGAATTTGCCGTTGTCGAGCAAGGGTTTTAACACTACCCAAAACTAAGGCGCGAATTAGTATTAGTATAACATGGAAGTGAAGTAGAGGGGCTGCCTCTAAACGGGTTTGCTGGTAGTAGTGCAGCGATGGTGGTGGTTTGGCAATATCTTCTCAAAATATCCTAGAAATTTTTAGGATAACTCTGCTCCATATTAAGGGAGCCCTCTTGTCTTGTCAAGTTAGTATTTGTGTCAGTTGAGATCTCGTAATTAGATGGTATTGGTGGAAAATGCACTGAGACAGTGTTCGATGTTGAAATGAGGTCTCACGCTCGATTGAGCATCGGCTCATATGGGTTGTCTCAGCTGGCCTGGATGCACTAGTGAATTTACTTTATTAAGGGAACATTCCTGCTTAGTTAGATGGGCAGATTAGACGTCACAATACCACTCATCTTACCCTCTCAACTGATAATTTGTCTCCGCTTCCTATTCACATCCGGGCGACCATGCATTTGCTCGAAAGATGTGCTCCTCTTCATTTTGCCAAATAAAATGCACGGTGCCCGTTAGCATCCTTTGTATTGATACTTGCACTATTGTTGAGATGGTATTTGACTGCTTCAAGGCGTCTGCGTAAAGCAGCTCCCATCAACGCAGTCATGCCATAATGCTTTATCTTTAATGCGACTCCCTTGGGCAAAAATGTCCCTATTTCTCCAACACCAGAGAAGGGATATATAAATCAACTGTGACTTCGAAACCACCTCGAACGGTATCATCGAGATGCTATGCTCCGTCTCACGACGTTACTTAGCCCAAGTCATTAAAGAATTGCTTCATTTAACATTTCGATGGGCACCTCGTAGTACAAGTCAATCTTCAGATGTGGATAGAGTAGTGTCGGGTCGCTTCGGGATCACGTTTAATACTCTGATGAGTTTCGCAAAAGTTAACGCGAGTATATTTATCGTTGCAATCATGTGATATTATATTTACTCCTCCATTCAGATCTCAACCTAGGAGTTGCTTAATACTACCATCGGGGAACTCAATCTTGTACTTTCTCAACGCTTCAATTTGTGGTATATCTTCTCCTGTCATCTGACCTGTTCTGAACCTCTCCAATGCACCCGTCTCGATCGCTGAATGTATTTCTGGATGTTGAAGGTCTAAAATAGAGGTTATTCACAAAACTAGAGCTTTGACGATAGAGGGAAGGAGGACGACTCACTGTGTTTCTCCAATTCTCTGTCAAAAGCCTTGTCTGACTCTATCTTTTTTTCCAGCATCTCATTTTCATACATCTTTTTAAGGACCTTTGTCGTGAGATCTACCATGTCATGCGAAGTGTTGACGTATACATGACCCATACCCAAGCTACCCTCGTGTTTTACTAGAAAAACATCTCCTCGAAAAAAAAGACGTTCGGTTGGGGGATCCACTCCGATAATTTCTTTGCAGGCCTTGTTGACTGGCAGTGTGGAGGAAGTAGTATAATAAAGACAGTAATTTCCCCAAGTATCTGGGCTATCGGATTGTAACCATGCATTGCTTGGTTTGTTATCAATGTGAAAGTCCGCGAAATCCCGTTCTGGAAAGGCGGATCCTAACCAGGGCCTCAGGTCCGGGAGGTAGTCATAGAAATCGACCGAGCCATCTCCTTCCGATCTCTGTTTGACGATATATGATACGAGCCGAACCGAGGTACCATCGGCAGGAAAAAGGAGAGCGACCCGATTAACGGCGGTATCTGAGCTGCGAGAGGCTTCCATTGTTTTGTAGCTTCCGGTCTGAGACGGGGAAGGAAACGAGAGTTAATTAGCAGCACAACATATTTCGATTTTAGGGTCTCCTCGAGAGTTCTGGACATCATAATAAACGAAACCCCGCTTATCGACCCAGTGATCGATGAACAAAAAGGGACTGGCGTACTTAGTGCACCCCTTTGGTATCCCCCAACGACGGCAGAGACTTTTAGCGTCATTTAACCATAATCAACACAACGGCTGTAAAGCAAATCACCGCAACAGGTGAGCAAGAACAAGAACCAGTCGAAAGAGGTGAAGCGGAAAAGTGGTATCCTCGATTTCTGTACAACCACTACGGTCTCAAATCAATACAAGCCAACGGCAATAATCCAAAAAGCAATTGGCCGTTGTTCAATGCCCCGTCATCCTTCAGCACCGAACGCCTTCCCTTGCCATCCCAGCCCGCCATTCTTCCCCAATCATGTACTGTTCATTCTCGTTATGCTCTCTGTGCTTGGAATTGCTTTCTTCTGAAAGTATATTCATGCCATGCCATGCTGCGTACCGATAGGCGAGGACTGCGGGTTGCCTCACAACCCCTTCGGCCTACCACCCTCAACAATAATCTGCTCATCAATCTTCTTCTCTACATCCCCATACTCCACCCTCTTATAAGTCGTAATTCTCGCCTCATTCAGATCCACATCAAAGAACCTAACCCGTCGATGATACCCTCCATAACCACCATAGCCTCCAAATCCACTTCCTCCAGCATAGCACATCCATAATGCCGGACTGCCTGATTCAGTACTGCTCAGAGCACAGTATTCGTTCGCGTGGTCGTGTCCACAGGATACCATCACGACCCCTTCTTCCACTAACGCGTCGCGGAAGCCGGAGTTAAATCCTGGTGCAGTGACACCTTCTCGCCATGCTCCTTTCTGGGGCAAAGAGTCGTCCCGGTATTCAGGGAGAGGGATATGGATGAATGCTAAATCCATGTGAATATGTGTATAGCCCGCATGTTCCTTTTTCAAGCCCTGCGCGGTGTTTTTGAACCAATCGATTTGGCTTTTCTTTAGCCAGTCGTACCCTTTATAGAGATGTTCGTCAGGAGAGTAGGCGTGTGTATCAAGGAGGTAGATTGTTAGAGCTGAGTGTTTGGAGGAACCCTGAGCGAGCACTTCCACGACGTAGTTTCCGACTCCGTCGATATCTTCTGGACCGGCGGCGGAGAGGGAGTATGGAAGGGATTCGATGAGGGCCATTTGGCCGGCTCGGGGGAGGGAGCCTTCATCGTCGTGGTTTCCAAAGATGGTAGCAAATGGGATCTTCCGTTTTATGAAGAGCTCGGCGTATTTGAAGATTGCCTGTAAATGTTAGTAGGGCACACAACCTGTAAAGAGAGAATCATACGCTTTGAGCATCAGGAGCAGTCTCTCCGTTGACTTGGTCTCCACTTAACACCACGAGGTCTGGCTTCTCCTGGTCAAGTAACTTTCCAACAAACTCCAACGTCCTCGGATCTGCCTCGCAATGTCCTCCATTAAGACCTGCTGGCTCAGCGTCTCTGCATACACCAGTTCCAGTACTCAAATGCAGATCGGCAACCTGCATGATCTTGAACTTCCCATTCTCCTTGATCCTTGGCACAGGCTTCACATGTGCGGCCTCCTTTCCTCTCCTGACGCTCAATCTTGCCTCTTGTCCTTCTCCAGCTGTGTCGAACAATAGAGCAGTGCCAACAATTTCCCAGCCATCTCTAGGATCCACAGCGTCTGCACCAAAGAGAACATCAACAGCTGTTATCGCTTTCGTCGAATCACTCGCATGCCTCTTTGCTGACCGTTTCAGCCATAAGCCTGCTGGTCTCGATTCCCACTTCTCGCTCCCTTCTCCTTTGACGCCAGTGCTAGGATCCAGGCGACCAATCGTCACATCTATTATGACTTTGTCATCTGGCAATAACTCCTCCTCCTTCTTCCGCTTGATGTGTACGTATGCGCTGCTAACCCACCCACTGCCCAGATACAGATCCTTCTCTACCCGGTGCCAGAGGTCAGGGTCCAGCTTGCAGGAGCTGAATACATTTACCCTCGAGCATTTCGTGACTGTGATGTCTGTTATGACGAGCCCTGGGTGGTGTGCAGGTAGGGCGTTATGTATCGCGGAGGGTAGGACTCGGAACTGGTTGTCGAGGAAGTATACGATGACGAGAGTGAAGACTGTCAGTGCGCCAAGTTGGCAGATTGTACGAACCTATCGCATTCACTGTCAGAGGTTGCAGAGGTCAACAAGAGTAGGGGAAAGCGTACAATTCTCCTGGTCATCTTGGCAATTCTGAAGAGGCTGTTGTTGGGAAGGCCGTGGCAACGCTGGAGCTCGTTCTTGCCAGCTGACGTGAGTGTTCCATTCGTAAAGTCGTCAAGCAATCATCGTTGTATGCGCATATACTCTGCGGCGTATGCAGAGGTTGAGCAGCAGAAAGAAAGTAGTTGGCTTTTTACTTGTTCGTGTTCATATTTTCAGGCTCTTTGAGGAAATCTGGGGTCGTACGCTAACGGAAAGCTAAAATAAACCCCTGTCAAGAGCCGAGATATCTTCATCGTCTGGTGATACGGGCCCCATTTCAGAGGGTTTTATTAGGACCACCAACAAAAGAGGGAGGTGTAATAGGTACAGTGCGCTCAAGACGAGCTGGAAAGTCGACAGTTCTCTGGAACTGCCCAACAAAACCACCTCCAGCTATTCGTACACCAACCTTAGGACGACATATCATCTCCCAACCTTTATCTGCTGTCTCCAATCCTGCTTCTAACACCTCCGACTTCTGTAATGCTCTAGGCTTTACTGGTCTGACATCCCATTCTCGCCCACCAACCCCGATCGCACCGCCCATCTCAACAGTCTTCTCCATAAAAAGTGGAAGCTTGTTCTCCTTGACATCCTTGATGCATTCGATGATTTGAGTTACACTTGGACAAAAGACAAGTAGTGAACCACCAGGCTTCAGTGCCTTCGCTACGATGTCCAAGTAACCCTGGGTACCTGGCAAGTCAAGTATGGCATGCTCGAGGAATGGTTGCTGTCCGCTTTCGCTGAGCCTACCAGATAGGTATTCTTCTACGGTGCCAACATGGAAATCGACATGACCGTAGTAGAGTCCATTTCGGAAGTTCTTGACAACCTTCTGCGCGTGTGCTGAGTGTTTTTCGTTGATATCAAGTGTATGTATCACTGCTCGTCGAGTTGATCGCCATTCGTCAAATGCAGCCTTCACTTGCTCCTTTTGGGCCTTCTCACGATGCGCTTCATCACTGGTGTCCTCGATGTCGAGTTTCAGTCTCCTGTATCCAACCTCTGATTCTTCCAGTTCGGATACAAGCTCTGGCATCTCTGGTGGTGCAGTATTTGCGGCGTGTATACCCCTGGCAAGATGCAATGTCAATGCACCATGTCCTGTACCGGCTTCAAATATTTCGAATCTGGCTTTGTCTGCAGAGTCTGCTCGAGGAAGGGTTGGATTGAGGTCGAGAAGAGAGACGATCAGACTCGCATCTTGGGAGTAGATCTACTGTCATGCGGTAAGAAACGGGACGGAAGAACGTTGGAATTTTCCATACCGGCGTCACAAGTCTTGGGGAATTGTCCGTATATTCTGCGAGTGAAGGCCGGTGTATCCTGTAGAGCACCTTTTTTCTCGATCCCACCACCTCTCGAAACAATTTCCCAATGATATCATCCGTTCTTAGGAAGTCACCGGTAAGGGGCACATTCTTTCCTGACCGTAACTTTTCGGTGATAATCGGCGCGGATGTATTCGTACGATGCTTCAGCAGCACAATATCGTTCTCTGCTCGTTGATCAGCTTTCGCCTAGACATTTAGAGAAGAAAACCATACCTCGAACGATATTGCTGCTGTATAGTCGTCGACTACATGACGAAAAGGTAAACGCCGGTGCCTTCGCAATCTGTCGGCCGGCTCTCCTTAGTGATTGAGAATACAAACTCATTGGTATTTTGTGGGAGCCGGTGTCGTATCTGAAGATTTAGAATTTCACATGCAAGGGAAGCAGTCTAGCGGCTGCCATTGCTGGGTTTAGCAAGGGTCTCGCATCAGCTCCTCCTCTCCACAACATCCGCAACGTGTGACTCTTAAACTTGATAGTTCCATGCGTTATTGTTCTGTGTTTACAGTATTCTCTAACTCCTTCACAGGTTTTACTTTGGTACTTTAGTCGGTCATATTGTCCCAACCAACGAGGGACAATCTTGCCGAGGTTCCTTGATAAACCAGAGCTACCCGTTGGTTGCTTCCATCCTCTGAACTTCAAACTTTCTTCCCAGTGTCCCCACGAAGCTTCTCATCGAACAAAAGAACAGCCCCTCAAGATGCCTATCGAAATCGAGGGAACTCACCAAATTGGTGACATGTCTTTGTACACCAAAACCTGGAAAGTACGTATCCTACTAGCTCCTCAATGTCCCAGCTGATAATAGTAGCCGGATGGCCCAGCAGTTGCGAAACTGATCTTCATACACGGCTTCAGTGACCACATGAACCGATACTACGAATTATTTCCCACTCTTGCGTCTCGCGGAATCGAAGTCCACGGTTTCGATCAACGAGGCTGGGGCCGCTCCGTACACAACAAATCCGAGATAGGCATGACAGGTCCGACGTCTTTGGTGATTTCGGACATTGTCTCCTTCATCAAGACTCAATTGCCCTCCAGTATTCCAGTATTTGTGATGGGCCACTCGATGGGAGGTGGAGAAGCTATAATTCTGGCATCAGATCCACAATACGCGGAGTTGACAAAGGAAATTCGAGGCTGGTTGTTGGAGGCTCCGTTCATTGCCTTTCCCAAAGGTTTCGAGCCGAGCTCTGTCACAGTTTTCTTTGGCAGACTGGCGGGCAAAGTGCTTCCGCATATGAAGCGATATTCTCCTCTGCCACCCGAGAACTTGACGAGAGATCCAGAGGTGGTCCAGTCGTTGAAGGATGACAAGTTGTGCCATGATACCGGAACTCTCGAGGGCTTGTCAGGCATGTTAGACAGGACAGAGCAATTGAGCAAGGGAATAGCAAAGCTTAACCCGGGTATTCAGGCTATCTGGCTGGGACATGGAACAGAGGACAAAGGAACGAGTTACGAGGAGGCCAAGAAGTGGTTTGACAGACAAACTCAGGTCGAGGACAAAGAATTCAAGTCCTATGAAGGATGGTATCATCAGCTGCATGCTGATCTCCCGCAAGATAGGCCAGTGTTTGCGAAGGATGTGGGAGACTGGATCCTGGCTAGAGTTGATGACTCTGCTGTAAAATCGAAGCTTTAGAGGAGGGGCAGGTTGGGGCGTTGGGATTGATACCAGTTTGTGACCAAGAATTAATGTTCATTTATGTTCCGCTCCCTTCTTCTTTCTTGTCCTCGATCCTCCGGTCCAAGATCTCGTCAATGATCCCCAATTCCAAAGCTTCCTCCGCACTCAGGAATCTGTCTCTCTCCATCATCTTCTCAATATCCTCCAACGAATGCTCCTTCGTCAAATGCCGCTTGAAGATCTCGTTCAACTTCCTCCTGACTCTCAATATCTCCTGCGCATGTATCGCAATATCACTCGCCTGTCCAAAGTACCCTCCACTGGGCTGATGGACCATCACACTGCTATTCGGCAGACAGAATCTCTTTCCCTTCTCTCCACCACATAGCAATAGCGATCCCATAGACGCCGCCTGTCCAACGCACACTGTAGATACAGGAGACCGTATATATGTCATTGTATCATAGATCGCCAGCCCAGCAGTGACAGATCCTCCAGGACTATTGATATACAGCGTGATAGCCTTCTCAGGAGAATCGGATTCGAGGTACAGGAGTTGCGCCACGATGGCTGCGGAGAGAGTTTCGTTCACTTCGCCATTGAGGCAAATGATTCGTTCTTGTAGGAGTTTCGAGAAGATATCAGATTGTCGCCAACCGCCTCCCTGAATTGTTAGTAGATGCAATGTTCCTAGGTAGAAGGTAGCTCACGATGGTCTCGGTGATGTAGGGTATTGGCGTCCAGGCATTGGGTGGCTCTGATCGTGACGGTTGGGTAGAGAAGCATCGCATACCTGTTCGGAAGGCATTGCGGACTGGCGCTTGTAATATTCTTGTTGTGAACATGGTCGATGGTGTATTCTGTGTCCAAGAGCAGAAGTTGAAGTTGGGAAACGCGATGAAGGTTCACGCGCGCCTCGGTTTGATGTTTTGCCGAGAAAAAAAAAAAAAAAAAATTAATAATAATAATAATTGATCTCACACAAGAAGTTCAACGGCTCTGCCACAATACACAGAGTGAAGCATGTGGTATGAACAGATGTACGATATTCAGAGGTAGCAGGGCTGTGAGGGGGCTCACGACTGCAGCGACAGCATCCACCGCCAACCTGAGTTTGCAGCATTCGTCGGCATCGAAGGCCGGCAGCAATCCACAGCGCCAAAGTCCAGGCAATGATACAAAGCAGGAACAGAAGGTTTTCTGGCCGTCTAATTCTGAGGAGAGAGATGTGGGATTGATCATCCGCGATGGCGTGGCAACCTCGAATGTCGCTGAAGGGAAGGGTGTACAAAACTCCTCTGGTGACAATGCAACAACGGACATCCATAATGATCCCTCTTCTGAGAGCACACGATCCCACCCCGAATCTGCAGCAGAAGCACCATCCACCTGGTCCTTTCCAATATCTCCTCTCATGAACCCAGCTCATCTGCAAGCAAAGCAAAGGCACCAAGCCCCCAAACAACGTCCATGCAAATTACAGTCCAAGCTCCAACAAGAACTTGCCAAAAATCCCTTTGCTTTGGCTCTCAGCACACCTGTTCGAACATGTGGTTTGACTGGTGCCTCCTTGCCCAAGTGCTTCCTACAAGACTTCAAGATCTTAGAACACCCCGAGACAGGCGATCCGTCCTTTCTCCCAACAAGCTTGACTCGCAAAGGAAAGAGGTTGAACCAGTCGGGAGACGATTTAGGAACTATTGGGGGAACCACAGGCTATACTCTCTCGAGCAAGAAGGCTCTTGATTCCATGCAGAATCCGGTGGCAGGCTACTACAAGAACAGAGGCGGGAAGGGACAGCGAGCTCATCACAAGTTGATACCTGTACATGTCAAGAGTGTGAAGGAAGTTATGAGAATGATCGATCGATCAAAATGGAGACCGGACATGGCAGACTTTGTTCTGGAGCTCATGCGTCGTCGAATTATAGAGCATCTTGTGGACTTGGGCAATTTGAAGAGAGGCTATTTAGTTGGGTGTGTGGATTGGGAAGATGCCGCGAGCAAGCCACAGGTTGCAGCTTTTCTTTGGACAGGCGGGGACCCCAACGTGGAGAGTGTTAGTTTACCTGGGGAGTATTCTACTCTGGATTTGGGTATGGAGGGTGGCCTGAAAGGTGGGGAGAAGAAAAGGAAGAGAAAGGTGCCTGTGTACAATCTGAGAAATCTTCTGGGGCGGGAGAAGCTGGCCGAACTGAGGGAGAGCTTCGGAAATGGAATGTTCGATCGAGAGCTGGTTGCTCTGAAGCACAAGAATATGACGGTGGAGGTGCAGATGAAGCTATGGAGGTTGCAAGGCTATGTTGCGGAGCATCGCGGAGCACCGCACAAGGGCGGTCAGGAAAAATGGGATGAGGATGAGGATGAGGATGAGGATGAGGACGAGCACGAAAACAAGGATCCGAGGGAAGAGACGGGGGCGAGCGAGGAATGGTAATTCTCCACGCGCACTGTATCATATTCAATCTCGAAGGACACTTCGCGGGGCATCGATCCCAAGAAACCATTCCTCAGCTCTCGACATTAAAACAACCGCCTAAATCTCTCACCCTATGGCCCTCTTCCTAGTTAGAAGCGGGCCACAGAGGACCACCGGTATTCTTGTACTTGCACTGGCGATGATCAGATCCCTGGCAACCACTATCACAGCCCCAGTTCTTAGAATGGACGCTCCCATCATTGATTGGGTAAGCATTGACGTTGACGTAAGTCGCCTTGTGCCCAGTGGTGGTGAAACCGTAAACGGCTGGATTGTAGGCTCGGACCTGCCAGTTTGGCCATCCGTTGTGGTACGACATCAATGGCTGGAACCAGATGGAGTGGCATCCATAGTCTTCATTCTTCCAGTTGCAAGTGAAAGTATTCTAGATAGTTTTCGTTTGGCCCCAAGAATATCCAAAAGCTGCACTGATCGCGAGGTCGAAGTCTGCTCCTAGACCGACTGACCATGACTGTTCAAGTGTTAGTCTACCTTGCAGGAGCACGTTGAATGTCTATGAGACTCTAAGCAACCTACCTGCGTCACGGAGGCTGAGCTTGATGCTGCATAGTTACAATCATTGCAATAGTAGCAGCCCCCGATTTGCTTCCATGTGTTAGACCAATATCCCCAATTATTCGTGGTGAACCAAGTCTCCACATACGTGCGGCAAGGGACGTCGAGTATTGTGAGATCATCTAGCTCCTCGTTTGTGCGTTGTACTGAGAGCTGACTGTCAGCTTCAGCTTCCTCAATGGTTCTGTTGGATACTGTGGTCAACCAAGTGCCGTCATCCTGAATGAAGCTCATGACCGGAAACTTGGCCTGCGTACAGCTCAACGAGTGGCTGCAGTGTAACACAGTTAGGATCTTCGGCATTTGCTAATCTGAAGCTGCTTCCACTCCCTGTACCGCATTGGATATACGTTTCTTCTGCTTCAGCATTGGTCTACCTTTTGGTGACGATCGACCTATCTTACAATGCAGTCTTCTCAGCTTCAGGTAGTAGAAGGCGACCGACAGCTACAGTGAAGTTCTCACTCGCTCCCACGATGGAAGTCGCTTGCTTTGCAGTTGATGACGGGTGTAATGACCCGGGAGCCCTTCTCTCTACAGTGAGGCGGCGTCGCCAAATGAGTGTATGCCATCGTCTAAATTTGTCTGGCTTTCATCAAATAAATTTGAGCACCTCACCAACAATACGAGTCCAAATTTTCATCTTTGCTTTCAGCTTGCCTACAAATACAGCACATGTCTGAATCGTGTCCTTCACGAATGACTTCGAACTCGAGCGGTGAGTTCAAACGACAGGCAGCGTTTCTTGTCTCATCAGCCGTACAAATGTTAGAGCTTGGCGATATACAGTCGATGCCTTAGCTCGAGATCGTCATGCGCCTTTCGCGCGTGCCAACCCTCTGCAGCCAATGGAACAATGAGAGGAAGAAGACACGAATCAGCTGCCAACAATACCAAGTCTTAGCCAAGATATTTGGTAAGGCTCTGAGTGCGATCCCGATGCCAAATGTAGCTCGCTTGCCAAATTCGGTGGTGTCGTTGACTCAGATTTGTGCATGTCAATGAAGCCGGTGTTCTCATGCAGGAATCCAGCATCAATTGCTACTCCTGTGCACTTGCATGTCAAAATGAATTGAGATTTCAATAAGCTTACTATAATGAGGTTTCTTGTCTCCTGCCTCCAATGTTCCGCGCAGTCTGGTGCTAAATTGAGTCCCTCGTGACTCAAAGTACTCGCTTCAGGGAGGAATCGAAGGTTCCCGCTGAACAAGATAACTTGCAAGAGCTTTCTAGCTCTCGAAGGGAGGCTAATCTCCTTGAACGTACTTGGGCTCCATCAAGTCCGCAATGTTGCGCACACTCATGTTATGCTTACAGTCGAAATGCTTTGAGACTTCTCATTAATTGCAGTGTGATTGGGCGTGTGGTCAAAAGCTTCATGAAATTGCCAGTAGCCTGGATATTTGCTAGAAAATGCTATTGCCAACAAAAGTTGCAAATAAATTCGATAGACAAACATCTAAGAACGAAGAATTTCCAGACTACATTTTATTTTATACTTTGTCTCCTTGAACAGTTTCACCCAATATTCGTGAGAGAATACAACCCAATTACTTGCGGAAACCCTCCATACAGAGGGCACACAAATGACTTCATAAATTTTGTATGACTTCTTTTTAGCATGACGTTTGAACTCGGATCGGAGAATCCATGTTCGGGTGACTAGCGTCGGGGACGCGAATAGCCTCAATATTGAAAGCCAAATAAACACGCATAAATATGATCCAACACACGCTCTCTAGCCTCTAAAACCTCGCACCATCATTAAAGATTTCTTCACCCTCTTCGCGCCTTGGCTCATTCAATCGCAGAGCTTCTTGGCATTCCCCCTTTTTTTCTCGCACAATTCGGGCAACCTTGCAAAACAAAAGAATCTTCCATTCCGCATTACGCCTTTTCGAATTAACCAAGAACTTCGATACCTCGGCACGAACCCGATTTGAAGAGCAATGGCTCCCGGAATACCCATTCGCGAGAAGGTATTGCATTTTTCCAAAACTCCTGCGCTACATCTAACACGACCATGCAGACTGCGACCCCAAGAAAAGCCGCACTACAAACCCCCAAGAAGATGAAGATAGCCTCAAGAGCCAAGTCCGCCCAAAAGGGACAACCTGCCACACTTGGAGAAGAACCAGAAGAATCCGAGACGGAGATGGATATCGAGCCAGCGGGAGAACCGAAGCCTGTGGCAACGAGAGTCAGATTGTACAGCAAGTCCAACTTGAATCCAGGTCAACTATCTTCCCTCTACCCGCGGTACTACGGACCGCAGAAGCACCCTGAAGATCCACGACCAGAACCTCGTCCTAGCAAGAATACGCCGCGCAAATCTAGTACTAGGAAGGCCGCAGGTGAAGACTCGGTCATGGTTGATGCTGGAGATGAGGGCCACGACTCAGACAATACCTTCGCGGATGTCGAAGCTGACCTTGGTGATGATTCTACGCTATCCGAAGAGTCAGACGAGAAGACCCCCAAACTCAGTCGCCTTCCCTTTGGTGTCAAACTCGAGGATCTTCAAAATCCATTGGAGCGCGCGTTCTTCGAGAAGCGCATGGAGCAAGCTGATGCTGCCGCTGTGTTGGTCAAAGGCTTCGACGATGAGCAGCTAATGTTCTTCTTGAAGCAGATCAAGGTAAGTTGCTTGATCTTATCTCTGGCAGAACAACTCTAAATGTACGTTTGTAGAAGGGAGATTTGATCGCAGGCTACATGGATTGGAACCGTATCAACCATGTCCAGGCTGAGACCAGAGTTGTTGATGGGAGTGAAGATCGGACGCGAGAGTACTTCATGGACAACCCAACTGATTACCCATACAACGCTTACGACGGCAATGAGACTGCTTCGGCGTATGCTGTAAGTTCATTTGCCCCTCCCCAGTGCCAACGTTCTCAATCTCCAAGCCCTGCCGGGAGTTTCGAGGTGACAATCTTGGGACCTCGATCGGGCCAAAAACATCAATGCGAGCCTAGTCGACGTGTGGATGTCCAAGCAAAGCTGGGAGATTGAGAACGCTGCCCACATCTCCAACATCCTATCATTCAAGAACTTGATCTAACAAGAATCAGGTCATGGAAAATATCTACCTTGCATTGTCCAACGCTCGCGGGGACATCAAGACCTACGAATCAATCTCGTCCGAAGACAAGGGCAAACTCCAATGGCATCGCAGACTCGACCACGATATTCGCGCTAAACACTTCATCGCTGCAACCAAGGAAGTTGAGCAAGAATGGAAGGAAGCTAAGCCGATCAGATACCGAGATATTGCCACCCTCCGCCGAGCATTCGATTACCTCTCTAATATGTTCCGCCCTGCGTTCCCATGGGCATGTAGCCAGGCCTTCTTCGAAGCTACAATCGAAATGTTGAGAGTCAATAAGGAATATTGTATGTGTGTCTTCGACGAGGATACGGATCTGTTCTTGGAGGGGTTCAGAGCGGCGATGGTTGATGCCGAGAAGAGACGTATGAAGGATTGGGTTGAGGCCAGGACCGATGAGCAGTTCTTTGACTTGATGGGAACGGGAATGTCCCCGGACTTCGAGGACAAGATCAAGTGTGCTCCGAATCCATACAGCTCAGCTTCTTGAGAGAATATGGTTGGATGTCCTGGACATATTGGCACTTTTTGTTTGCTTGTGGACTTTCTGACTTCTGGTCTAAGAGGATTAAGCACCGGGTAGTGGCCGGGATGGCAGTGTTTCGAGGAATACTTGTAGGGTTTTATGTTATTTGCGGATACCCTTTGACCGTTAAGCTTGCGGCTGAGACTTCAGCAACTTTCTTGGGCTTAGAGTCCTTGAAAAATAAAAATAAAAATAAAAATAAAAATTAGAGAACTACACATGCTTGACGTCTACTGAAATCAGCAGGTGTGACAGCACCTGTATCGAATTCGACCGGTAACCGTGCACAATATTCTCAGTCCCCTGGACTTTCTCAGCCCACCTAATCGAGAAACGGTGACAATTAGCTGAAATACTGACATATTTACACCTGTTTTATCCCAGCCCAGCCACATCTTTTCAGTCGTCCCATTGAGGCAGGACGATCGAAATTGCTGACCACGCGGAGCTGTTCTAGGACGAGCTTGCATCATAAAAAGGAGCCTCCGCCCAGAATTTGCATTGAGATCTTGCAGCGGGATCTTTTACATGCTGTCCTAGGTTTTGGTAGCCCAGGTCTTCGTCGACATAATCAGTGATGCTCGACACCGTATAATCGTTTCCATATTGGGAAAATGTCGGGTACCCATCCGCTGCCGGCACGAGACCCATTGCAAAGGCTACGGTATACTTCTGCAAGACATCTGAGACAGTATGATCTATCGTGGAGTTGTAATCATCCATCTTATTGCCATTGTCGAATTCCCAATCGACATCCTGGCCATGCAGTTTCCACCCGGCGTCAAAAACGTAGCCGTATGCACGCGAGAGTGTCTTGGAGAGGTAATATGCATTGCATCTAACCAAGAAATCAGCTACGAAGGCGTTGGAGCGTTCGATCTTGTTATCATATCCCTGGCTCCCATCGTAAATTGGTGGATAAAGTGTCTCGTTAACGTAATTAATCATCGAGTCGTTGGCGGTTGGAAAGAGTTGTCGAATTTCATCCAAGTACTGCTCCTCAGTGAGATCAAATGGTGGCGTAAAGACTGAGCCTTCATTTCCGGTTTGTGAAACCATGATAGGGACATCGTGAAATTTCTTTTGGTCGATTAGGCGTATAGGGATGTCAGGGACGTACGAATTTGGGCTAGGATCGACAACGGGACCGAATGTGAGCGATCCCCAGGGTGATTTTCCTATCATGAAGGCATTGATAGTGCGAAGTTCTTCGAATGATAAAGCACGAAGGTCCTCTGCGGAGGTGATTGACTTATTCGCAACTGCTGAAGCGTTGCCTAGTACCCAGTCAAAGATGACTTTGCTCTGCTGCGGTACAAAGGGCTGAAAAGCCGGACTTTGGACGATTGCTTGTTGGGATTGTGGCGCAGGGCCTTTGCCTCCGTATGAAGTGATGTGATGCATTATAGATCCTGCTCCGGCCGATTCGCCCATGACGGTCACGCGGGATGGATCGCCTCCGAAGCGGTGGATGTGTTCCTGAATCCATTCGAGTGCTAGTTTTTGATCGAGCAAACCGACATTGGCAGTCACGTTGTTGTCTCCAGAGAGCCAGCCCTTCGAATGTCACCTGAAGCCCCGAGAAATGCTGGGAGGACATACAAAAAGCCCCAGACGGTAGTTAATTGTGACGAAGACAATGCCGTCGGCCCCATTAAGCTCGCTTTTGGCGATAAAGCTTGCAGGATTTCCCTCTGAAGTTTTATCCCCGTATGCGTATCCACCTCCGTGTATCTACACAACTACAGGAGCCTTGCTATTTTTCGAGTTGAAAATCTTCTCGGGTACAATGACATCAAGCACCAGGCAGTCTTCGGACTCGCGAGGATCAGGGGCCGGAACGGTGAAATTAGAGATTACTGACTCGAATATTGCTGGATCCGAAAATTCGTTCAATTCGCTCCAATTTTCAAGAAGTGGTTGTACGAGTCCTTCCCATACTAGACAACTGTTAGGAAAGCAGGTTATACATGCATTGAGACCAACCTGGTTTGACTTGGGTGGGAATGACGCCAGTCTGACCGTCATTGATAGTTTCGTTGCGGCCGTGGGGTGGGAGGGGGGCTTTCCAGCGCAGATCACCAATGGGAGCTTGGCCATAATTAACGAATATTTGAAAAGTTGTAATATGGATAGGGATTGCTAGTAAACTAGGACTTTGTGAGCAAAAGCAATAGAAGGGAACAGGAAACCCTACATTCTGGCTTGGTTGGTAGATGGCATATCCTAGGTCAATTTTGGTTGGAAAGGGCGTGGGTAATGGGGTTGCGATAGATATACTACAGAGCAAAGCAATCCCAAATCCAAGGACGGTATTGTGCTTCTCAAGCGTGAGCAACATGACGGAAGGCGAAAGTGCAATTGTGGGTGGATAAAGGAACAATCAGATGATGGAAAAGAGGAAAATGTTTATATAAGATTGAATTTTCTGCGGCCGGAGCAAAAATGCCGTGCTTTTGGATATGTGGTAGGAGTGTTTTGGCGCTGAAATAATGCGGAACGGACCTAGCTTACCAAGTTACCCCAAATGGACAAATTGTACCATGACTTTGATCTCAGTGAACATAGAAATCCCTCTCATTAAGAATATGGAGCAAATAAAAGTAGACAGATGTATGTATAAGCGTGCGAAGCCTATGATTGTTCTCGTCGAATACACCGAAGATATTGCGAGTACATTTCGAATCCGAAAATAAAGCAAAAGATCTCTCGAGACGGGTTTGTGGGGACCAAGCCAGGAATGGTGTTGGCTACGAACCAACATAAGTTTAGCCCTTACCAGCCGTCGCACGCACAATGACCTGAATGCCATCGAGAAAGCAGCGCAGCTCCCAAAGCTAAGACTATATATACAGCACTTGTTGCATACAAACTTGAGATAGTGCAGGAAATCGACATCACCAAAAAACCCTACCAAGTCGAGTTGGATAGACAGTCCGCAGAGACAGCGATCGAGTGTCGTCTGGGTCCCTAGGAACACGGACAGAACTATGTATACCAAAAGTCGATGCGCGGTAAACGGCTGAGAGCGAATGGCGCGGAACAATAAGGAGACCGAGTTCAACGACTTGAGAAACTTCGCAGATACTTTCAAGCCCCATACTCGTATTCCTCCCGATCTTCTCTCGATCATGGCCAAGGACCTTGCGAAGCAAAAGGAGCTCCAAGAAAAGGCCATACGCAACGCCAAGGAAGCTGCTAGAATGGCTTCTTGTATACCATAGCGAAAACACGAAAGCGGTAGGGCGATTGGCAGATTTAATCACTGCTCGGGATGCTAGAAGTTGAGCGTGGTTTCACATATGCCTCTCAAATGAGCACTTGCTGGCCAAGTCTGTGTCTCTTGGGCCTTGCTTGTCACCGAATGGCGATGTCCTTGTGACGATCCAGTTTTCATTCTGTTCAAAATCGAGTCGTGGTATGTAGGGCTATTCGGTGCTCTGCGAGGAGAGTCTTGTCGTGGGGGTTTGAGGCATTGGCCGGGAGCGCGTCGTCGTCGGAAAGATAGAGGTCATTGCAACCTTGGGCATCAGGACTCTGCAACTCGTCTGGAGAGCTGCAGAGCGTGGTATTCGCAGCAGTGTTCTTAAAAAATCCAGTTAGAATAGTTTCGCCGATCGTTCAATATTTTCTCGTACCTGATTCTCTCGTACCTGTTGATGTGTGATTGAATGTTGGAGGTTGGACAATATCAAGAGCAACAACCGACAACACCTTCATACGATGTCATATTGTTATTCAAAGTCTGTCATTTCAGCCTAACGATCTCCTTACTATCTGATCTCTTACTTGTCAATTGATACGTCGATCGCGAATTGAACCAAGTCTCAGTTGCGCATGTGGCCTGGATCAAGGTATTTCTAGCTGGCTCTGATTTGATTCCGTATGCAAGCTGCAGGCGTCATTCACACGTAGATTGTTTGTTCTAAAGTCTAGATGATACACATTTCTTGCTCTGTCTGTCTCTATTCATCGAAATCTTTGCAGCATGTATTCCTGCTTTACGACCAAATACAGCACCGATGTCAACCCACTTCCACCTGGGTAGATTTCATAAAACAGAGCTCCAACCATCTCTTCAGCGCAGAATGCTCCTGGCGCGGTCTTCCCCGTAAAATTCGAGATCACACCTGCAGTCTTTGGATCAACTGCAAGACCTTCGAATGTAAAGGTTACCCCGCAGCCAACCTTGACAGCCATAATGGACCTTCGTCGATTGTCAAAGCCCAATTGGATTTCAGAACCTTCAAGGAAGATTGTTTGGACTGGGTCTTTCATGCGTTTTAACTTCGCATTTATCCTAGTCGCCTACCCGACTTTCGTCTAAACGAACGGATATTCCGTCGAGAAACTCGATACCATCTTCGCAAAAGCATACGAGAAAAAAAGAGAATCCTGTGTTCACCGAGCGAAGAATACATAAAGGAAAGCCCCTTGACGTTGAGAAGAAGGATGAAGCGGGAAGAGAAGGAGTGCTGCACAACGAGAGGAGAAGTAGAGTGATAGTGGAGCAACGTTGCAAGGTGAGGAGGAGACGGGAGAGGAATTCGTTCCTGAGAAAGCCATGAGCGATTCTGGTCCTTGTGCTAATGATGCAGGCGCATTTGGTGGCGAATCTTACTGTGCATTGAACTACATAATTCCTTAGTCAATCATCTTGGGGAATCTTAGTGTGAAAGAAGGTTTAATTCTTCACAGACAATGAGCGCCGATAGGATCTGTTCGCCACGTGGCAGAATTATAGGGACATGCAACGTGTGCAAGCATTGGTTTCCAGGATGCTGACTGAGCACTCTGTTTATTTGATATAGATGCCAGGGAAGAGGGTACGAAATCTTCACAAATTGATACATTTTCAGTCATTACAATTAGACACCTGGTGTTCGAGACTTAAATCTCATGTTGACCAGAATTATGTCGCCGGCCCAAAACACCTCACAGTCATCTTTCTGTACCGCAAAGACCACTCAACCCCTACCCGGAAGGATATTTACAAGACGAAGTATTATTTCCGCCACTCTAAACCTCGAGCCAATCCCGCTCGACCGCTCAGCAGTATGAAGCGTTGGTGGTAGTAGTGATGACACCGCTATTAATCAAGCCCTCGAAATTCCAGTAATCACCCTGAGTGCCCTGGCCATCAATAGCAACGTCACCATAGAACTTGGCAGTCCAGAAAGCACCACCCTGAGCATTGGTAGCCCAGGCATAGCGTTGGGTGTCGAACAAGGTCTTCCGATTAGCGTAAGTGTTGTTATACATGGTCTGCAAACTCCATTCTCCAACGGAGACCGGATACTTGGAATCGCCCTTGAGAGCACTGGCTTGTCTACAAATAGCTGGTGCAACGTATTGAGGGTAGACACCAGAGGCAGCGAAGTAGTAGACATGAGAGTCAATCACCATGTTCGTGCCAGACGCGCAGAAGGGAGACCGGAACTATTCACCCTGGAAGCAGTCTTGAAGCATGAGTGGGATGCGCTTGTCAACGGGAGCAATCTTGGTCAAGACTCCTTTGACGTAAGTGTTGATCCAGTTGGTACCATTGATTGTGAGCAGCTGCGGAGCCGAAACCAGCGAGGTTATCGGAGGCTTCGTTGAGAGGTGCCAATGTGAATGATCCCATGTGGCCAGATATTTGAATGAATGAGAGGACGGCATCGATGGCTTTGAATGAGTAGGCAAGATTGGTAGTATAAGAGTTGTGACCGATAGCTTTACCGATGTCGAGGGAGTTGACACCACCTGGGAGAGAGTGCAAGCCAATGATGATTTGCATCCCGTACTTGGTGATAGCGTAGTTGGTGATCGTCTGAAGACAGGTTTGTTGGTTGCCATGATAGAACTGAGACCTAGGGACAACAACCCACGCAGCATAGGTTGTGGGGATGCGGAGGGTGTTAACGCCGACGGCAGCGAGGTTGTCAATGTCTGCCGTAGTAATGAAGGATGCGTATCGCTTCTCAAGAACGGGACCACATTGAGAGCTAAGAGTTTGGCAAAATGTCAATTCATCGGGGGCATTGGGAGCGTATTGGTTCCACCATGTTGGGTCAATGACTTGCTCAACCTCGAGCCATCCACCTAGAAATAATGTGAGTATCTGCCCGGAGGGAGAAGGATCATCGAGGCATACCTAGATTGGCACCATTGGCCTTGAAGGTTGTCCAGTCCACGAAGTTGAGGTTACAGGGCCAAGCGAGCGTGTGAGAGAAGCGGTTGGGGCTGACGGAGACTTTTGGGAAAGACAGAGAGTGCCAGTTCCAAGTCGAACCGTGGGAAGCACCATTAGTCTGGTAGCTGATTCTAAGAGTAGATAGGAGGGGGTTGAGGTCGGACGTGATGGTTGAAGTGATGGATGAAATGATGGAAGAGATCAATGACGGGTCTAGGGTAGGTGCAGTAAGTGCTCCTACAAGGAGGATAGAAGCAGAAATTGAACTAGAGAACTTCATATCGAAGAGGTAATGAATGTACATAAAGAAGGGATGCTGAATGATGAGATGATAACGGGAGAACATGAGAGATGCTGATACTTACATCTTCGATCATCACTGAAAGAAAAAATCTTGAAACCCCCGTCAAGAATCTAGATTACATACCTTGGCGATGTGGATTGTGATTTTGACGTGAAGAATTGGAATTAGCAGGATGAAATGGGGCATTTGGAATCGTAAAGATAGAGAGAATATTTAAATGCGGGGCCATCTCGAGCTGTTGAGATGCTCTATAAAGTGGATAGTACAGCTGGGGAGCTGCTAGATCTCTCAGCACATGGCAGACTATCGCCAGGAAGGGAATAATGTTCGAGAACAACTTGGGCTATTGACGCAGGTACCGATGAGGCTCGAAAACAAGTCAGGAGGAGAGTGGCTGAGTGAAGTGGGCGGAATTGGGCGTGGAGGGCGCTTGCTGAAACAGGAATGGTACAAGCAGAATTTGCTATGAGGCTGCTCGCTTGAAGATCTCTCCTTCGCACCAGTTGCTACATGGAAATTCCCGGACGATGACGGTGATTCACGGACGCCTCAAATATCGATCCGCCACTTCTGCTGTTTGTGGGAAGGTTCGAGAGCTGAGCCTGGACGCGTCGAAAAGAGGATGAACAACCGGTCGCTCCTTCTTTCTCCCGAACCTCGGTCTTCCTCCCCAGCACCGACTTCAACGACTGCGAGAACTACGGTTCAAAATTATCATGCGTGGTATCGGATGGGATGAAGGATGTCAGGTCGAGTCGGGACTCGGGGAGGGGAGCGGATAAACAATAATTCCCCATGGAGGCGCTACCCCACCTCGCCAATGCAGGTCAGAAGGGGACATACAGTAATGATTGGAGCGCATACCACGAATAGCGGATCTTCACGATCTGCCAGGTTGAATAGAGATGCTCGTTTTTGCCGTCAAGAAGTCTCTCCGCATATTGCATTTGGGGATGGGGTCCTAGAGAAGGATACATTTTTCCGTCATGAAATCACGTCAGCTAAGCGATGACCTGGGATGGGCATCGCTCACTAGTGAAGTATAAGTATACTTCTTGGAGCTGCTTTCTCAGACTTCTCCTCCTTCACTTCCGTCATCATGGCTGGCTTTTTAACTCCGTGTTTGGTTGCAGCCGTCTGCTTGCAAGGCGCATCAGCAGGACCAAAGTATCCAAGATCGCAAGAGAAGGCTGCTCGAGCTTATACTAACTCGAGTGGGGTATCTCTCGAGATCCTGACAAAGACGGGAGTTCGAAATGCTACAGCTCCAGATCTTTACGGATGGATGTTCGAAGACATCAATCATTCAGGTGATGGTGGACTTTATGGGGAGCTGTTGACCAATCGAGCTTTCGATGGGTCAAACATTGGATGGGGGACGATCTCGGGGTACACCGGACCTAGCATCACGTATCAGGAGAATACCTGCATCGCAAACGGTGTGTATGGCCCCCTTTTTGAACTCCCTTGCTAATATTTCAGGTCCTGTGATCGCGGGCTACAAGCCTCTCGGAGGAGCCAGAATCAGCTTAGACCCATACCATCCATTGACCCATTCACATCAAACGGTTCTCGAAGTGGACATTCCTAAGACAGCAGGTTCTGAGCCTGTGGGATTCGCCAATCTTGGATGGTGGGGTATTCCAGTCACACCGCAGACGTACAACGTCTCTTTCTATGTCTACCCGGATCAGTTCAAGAATCAAGCCAACCTAAAGACTGCTATCACCGTTTCTCTTCAATCAAACACCACTGGAGAGATTTTCGCTTCAACCGTCATCCCCGCGCGATCTTGGAATGTCGTCAACTACACCTTCATCTCAGCAGAAATTGTCAACACGGTCACTGCTCCTGACGTGAATAACACTCTCGCCATTACCTTTGACCCTGTTGCAGCAGCTGGACAATCGTATTTCTTCGATCAGATCAGTCTGTTTGGTGAGACTTTCAAGGGCTATCAGAATGGGTTGAGGAAAGACTTGGCCCAGAACATCTATGACTTGAAACCAAAGTTCTTGCGATGGCCAGGCGGAAATAACATCGAAGGATTCTCATTTCAGACAAGATGGAAATGGTGGGAGACCATTGGACCTCTCGAGGATCGATGGTCGCGACCTGGAAACTGGGGTAAGTTCGTTCATCTAGCTTCGTTGGTGGATCTTCTAACATAGTCAGAATATTACAATACGAATGGCCTGGGTTTGCTGGAGTTTCTGGAATGGACGGAAGCAATGGAGATGGAGAACGTTCTTGCTATCTACAGTGGCTACTCCTTGGGAGACTCCGACGAAGGAAACGCTGACGAATACCCCTCATCGGACGCTGCACTGTACCCACTTCTCAAGGAAGCCTTGGACGAGATTGAGTTCTGCGTGGGATCAACGGATACTTACTGGGGCGCCAAGCGTGCAGAATATGGACATCCAGAACCCTTCAAGATCAAGTACGTCGAGATTGGAAATGAAGACTGGTTTGGACAGAACTATCCCTTCAGATTCAAGTACCTCTACGAGGGACTGAAGGCAGCGTATCCCGACATCATCTACATCAGTACAGCATATAACGAGAACGCTGGCTACACTATTGACATTCCAGCTGGAGCTATGTGGGACACACATCATTATGAGCCTCCCGCATTCTTTATCAACGGCTTCGACTTCTACGATAATTGGCAAGAAGCTACCAACAACACCGATGTTACAGTTTTCATTGGAGAGTACTCTGTCTTTCAGATTGATACTCCGTCTGAGGTGGATGACTTCTCGGATCCTCCAGACATTCATATTTTTTATCCTCGTCTCCTGTCCGCCATTGCAGAGGGTGTGTATCTGCTTGGTGCAGAGAGAAATCCGAAAGTCGTAAAAATGAGTTCGTATGCACCTAGCTTGCAGAATTGGAACTGGTACAACTGGACGCCGAACCTTATCGCATTTGATGCCGACCCTCTGCATACGGTTCTGAGCGTTAGCTACTATCTTCAGAAGTTGTTCAATTCGTATCGAGGGACGGAATCCGTGGGGGTGACGAATTCCGAAGGCGACTTTGGGCCGTTGTACTGGGCATCTCAAGTTAATGGCGACAAGAGCGTATTCTTGAAAGTTATGTGAGTGCGGGCTCCTCCGCAATGATATGCATAAGCTAATCAAAATAGCAATGTGAATGCCACTATAGTTCCTCTGAATGTAGCTCTCGAATCAAGCTGGTCATCTGTCAACGGAACGATAATTACAAATGCTGATCCGAACGGGTTCAATTACAAGAACAATGCGACTGCTATCACCCCTCAGCCGCTGAATCTCACCTCGACAAAGCCTGCTTCTGATGGTAGCTGGACTTGGAATGTTCCGTGAGTTTCTTTCCTTCCTCCAGGAGATGGATGCTAACAAACACTTCAGGGCATATTCGATCACCGTTCTGCAGTTCAACTTATAGTTGTAGATGATACTCGTACTTCTAGCAGAAGAATGTCGAACAAAGAGTGACCCACCTTGCCTTTGATTATGCATTGCCTGTCTTTCTATCGTATTGTATCTGCCCATTGATTCGGTTCGCTATTCGTGGCCTCTGACGTGAGAAATTCTCGTCTCGGAGTTCAGACGTTCACCAATACCCAGAAATTACTGATGCGTTTGATGACATGCATCAATTCGCATGTTTCTCATTCCCGCGAGTGTGGAAAGGTGATTAGCCCTCTTGATCACACGGTCGGGGGAGATTCATGTCCGAACCACTGATACAAATGGTCATGACCGGCATTGTAAAACGATAAATTGTGTGCAGGACTTTCATATCATTTGACGACGGACATTGATGATCCCGCATGCTCGGGCTGGAGCCGAGTCTGGTGGCAGAGAATGCGAAACGAAGTTAGCGTACGGCATTTCCACCACCAACACTAAGTCCATTAAGTCCGACTCCATGGAGTTATTGCAGAGGCCATCTCTATTTCGCGAGCTATATACGCCTGCCTCATGGACGATCATTGTTTCCCGCTCACCTTCAACCTCTTTTACGAAACACCATCTCACCAAGCAAGACCCAATCCAGTACAAACATGGCACAAAAGTACGCAAAGGACCAGCCTTCTGGCTTCACTAATTTCATTGAAAGAGTGGCTATCGTTGGGGTAAGTTCAACTTGGACTCCTAACATAATTCTAATTGACTAATTTGTATCAGATCGGGGGCCGGATAGGCAGTCACATCGCAGAGGAACTTGTCAAGACCGGCAAGCATAAGGTTACTGCTCTCGTCAGAGGGGATTCCAAGAGCACCGTCCCGCAAGGTGTTCAAGCAGCTCCCATCGACTACGACGACGAGAATTCGCTCATCTCAGCCCTTCAAGGTCAGCAGTTCCTGATCATCACTCTCGCAGTCACCGCACCACCCGACACACAGAGTAAGCTCTTCAAAGCCGCTGCCAAGGCTGGTGTTCCATATGTTATGCCCAACATCTATGGCGGTGACATCATGAACAATCCCCTTCAGTCTGAGGGCATGTACGATTCTCGCCCCAAGATTACCGAGATCGAAAGCTTGGGTCTCAATTGGGTCGTCCTTGTGTGTGGCTTCTGGTACGAGTGGAGTTTGGCGTTGGGTCCGTTTTGGTTCGGATTCGACTTCGCCAACAAGAAGGTCATCTTCTTCGATGATGGCAAGACGCGCGTCAACGTCAGCACTTGGCCTCAATGTGGTCGTGCTGTCGCTGGGTTGCTAAGCTTGAAAGAACTGCCCGAGGACGAGAACGACAAGTCATCAACCGTGTCGAGGTGGAGGAACAAGCCTTTGTACATCACCAGCTTCAAGGCCAGCCAGCGCGACATGCTAGACAGCATCCATCGCCTCACTGGCTCGACTGATAAGGATTGGGAGATTGAATATGAGCCCAGCGCCAAGCGATACGAGGATGGGAAAGCGGAGATGCAGAAAGGCATGAGGACTGGGTTTGCGAAGGCCATGTATGCTCGTGCCTTTTATCCAAATGGCGATGGTGACTTCGAGTCGAGCAGAGGTCTAGACAATGAACTTGTCGGTTTGCAAAAGGAGGCAATTGATAAGATCACGAGAGGGGCATTGGATATGGTTGAGAGTGGATGGAATCCTTTTACGCAAGGATTCCCTCCAACGACTCGTAAGTAGAGTTGCTTTCAAAGTAGTTTGAACAGTAGTTTATTTAGTGAAAAGCCGTAAATGATTTAGAAGATAATCCGTCTCCTGAGGCGAAAGGGAGACGAAGCGGCAACTGTATGCTCAGATGTCTATTGAGACATGGTTGGCTGTTGAGCAGTGCTCTGCGACGTGCCGGTAGATTGCAAAGCCTCCGTGGATGGCAAATCAACATTGGTTCTTGTTGACTGGAGAGCAGTGTTTGTAGGAGGCGGTTGAGGATGAACGCCGAAATGTCCTGGGTTGTAGCTGTGAACAATGTCCCCGTGCGCAATGTCCCCGTGATGGCCCAACGTAAGTGACGCGTTTGCATTTGCTTCTGCATCTCTAGACTTAGCGGCACCTGGTCTCTTCTCTCCTGCAAGATCTTTCTCGGCAAATCCCTGCTTTCGTGCCTTCCCTTCCCAGTAATCACCTCTCACACGGCGTCCATTGACAATAACTCGGCTCCCAAATTGGCGGAACATAGATCTGGCAGTGACAATCGTTATCCGCCGTGATTGGTATGAAAATGGTAGGATTTCCCGATAAATCAGATCTTTTTTTTCGGCCTCGGTAGCAATGATTTTGTACAACGATCTGTTCTTGTTGAATAGCAAATAAGGGTCTCGATACCCTAGGATCCCCGCACACTCGGTAGCTAGCATGAACAGTTTGTCGCCTCTGTTTAGCACAATGAATGCCCGACACCTGTAATCGCGGTTGTCCAGGAGGTGTCCTGTAGACGTGATCTTTTTCTCCCCTGCTTCGTCATATTCTCGGGGAGTGTATTCATCTCCTTCTGGTCCTAACTGGTCCGTTGTATGGTCCCTCGCAGTAAGGATTCCATTAATCACGGTCTTGGCTGGGGTTGTTTTGAGTGGTAGAGAAACTTGGGTGGGTGCAGTTGCTAAATCAGGGGCGGCGCTAGCTTTTGGTTCCGGTCGAAATGGCGGGTATTCTGGCCATTCCGATTTCCAATGGACCACCACCAGACTCCCAGTGCTCGGAGGAGTGGTGTGTTTCGCGGTATAGTGCTGGATGATGCCCTCGAATCCGTAATACTTGGAAGTAGACTCACAACTATTACAAAGAAAAAGTTCCTTACGGTAGGGTTCTGTGTGTGGCTTGATCTTAGTGTCGAAGACCCATTTCATGTTCTCTAATATCAGTATCCGGGTATATGGACCATTGGGAGGATCCAATTCCGGTTCTCCTCCTGTAACGTGAACGGCTGCTTTGTCCTTGGCCGCTGCCGCGTAGAATCTCTCCTGGACGTAGATTAAGACCTCCGTGGCAAACACTGGGGCGTTTTCATGTGATATCTTTTTGCCGCCGTTCCACCCTTCACGAATTATCTCGTCAGCATACCCACCAATCTGGGCACGCAAAAGGGCTTGTATGGTATCCCATTCTTTGTACACTAGGTCTCTGGAATCTGGCTTGGCTTGCATGCCCTGCAAGCGGTGCTCATCGTAATACTCTTGAACCACTCGGGTCTGAGTAGCACTGGCATCAGTAGCAACAGAGCTTTCCTCCGAATCCGAAGCCGACTTCCTAGGCAGTGCTGCAAGGGCAATTGACTCCATATGCTTCCCAACATGAGTCACAAACTCTCTTCTTGAATTGCCTAGGGTACAGAGGCACAAGGGGCATTGTTGAGAGTGTATGGGGTGAAGTGAAACTTCCTCGGCCACGTTCGCGGCATGCTGGAATTGGGTGTCGGTGAATTTGATGCCGTGCATTTCATTGAGATGACTCCTCCACTCATCCACGAGTTGAAATCTTTCAGGGCATTTCGAGCAGGTCCACGTGCGGTCAGTTCGATGCTCGGTAAACTCATGAGTCTCCCAAAGTTTTCGCGTGGGGAACATCAAGAGTTCGTCGTTACAACCCGGGTAGGTGCAGATGTAGGGCTTGAGATCTGCGAAGACATGGCGCCTGGGATTGTCCGATTAGCATTGGAAATTGATCAGATCCTTCCTGGGTAGTTCAGTAGAGAAATGGGAAGGGGCCTCTAGGTATTTGTGACGAGAATAGGAAACGAGAAATGCAGGGAATGGCATCATCAACTTACTTCCAATCGACTCGGTTCTTAACCCGACTCAGAACATGACCACAAACTTGGCACATGAAAGGGACTCTTTCGAAGACCTCCTTCGGTGTAGATGGGACACGCAAGCCGCCATTTTCCCTATCTGCAAGGCTAGACACAAAAGACGAATGAGATGCGACAGTCGCAGCGTAGCTCGATTGCGCAGGAAGGGAACTTCCCAGACCAGAATCGTGGAACATGGAAACAGGGACGAAAATGGACTTCGGTACAGCCTGGATCTCAGGCAAGCCTTCTTCAACAGAATTCACATCCTGTATTGCAGATCCGTGAATATTACGCAGCGCCGTATGTCTTTGCCAGTTGGCTTCGCCAAGGCATTCCACGAGTTGAGCATCCGCCTTGGAAAATTGGTCGAGAACGTTTAATACATACGGTTGTGCCGGACGGGATACTTCGAACGCTACCGGCTGACTGTTCTGAGAAATGCGAAGCTCAAAGTCGGCATAATTGAGGGTATTCTCCATGGGCGGAAGCAGGTCCATCAAGCAAGCTGTAAATATCTTCAGAGATGTGACAGTTTTGGACACCTGATCCCATATGGTTCCATCTGGGCCCATGACACCCTCGTCACTGTCGTCATATTCGTCGCTTTCGTCGCTCCCTTGGTCAATTTCACAAACAAGTTTTGCTTTCTCAAGCAGAATTTCCAACTCGTGAAGTTGGTGAAGAAATTTGTCATATCTAACAGGAGGCTTGATACTTTTGCAGGCTGGAAATAAAGCTAACAACATTAGCAAAGACACGTGCCTGATCTGAGTAGCTTACAGGAGATCAAAGTCCTCCCAATTGCCACGAGAGTTTCGAGGATCGTCTCTTTGAGGTCGTCGGACTTCTCGAGGGTGGTCTCGAGCCGGCCATCGCGAAATCCATCTCCCCAAAGGAACAGCTTGCCCATGGAGTCTTTCAGCGACTTCTCATATTTTTTTAGACTGCGCCGATGAATGATCAATAAACACTAGAGGCACAAGAACAGTGAAAAACTTGAGAACTTGGTCATATAGATTCCAAGCAAAGCCGGTTGTGGTGCCACCCTCTTCCGCGTTTGTTTGAATAGTTGCCTTATCAATCCACTCCTCCACCTGCATCGATGCAAATCGCTTCGTCGCTGCCATAATGGGCATACATCAATGAATATCGCAATATTGAATAGGGCTCGCGACGTGCGGCAGGATTTTTTTCTCATGAAGTATCACCTTAAATGTCGAAAGAAGTGTTTTTCGAGTGTGCCGCGCCTTCAGGCTCTTGCAGCCTCGTTTGTATCGTTGGTTGACAATGACCGCGGCGCAGCTTGCACTCAGCCGCCGTTGTGTGCTGCTGAGTGATGGCTGAACATCTAATACATCTCTGAGTACGACCCATTCGCCAAGCGCCGAAAGTCCCAAATCAAGGGGAGCTCTGGAACGACGCTTGCAACCATCCATACAAACAACATTCCAGGATAGAGGTGTATTGGAGGAGAATCTGGTCCAGGTCATGGAAGGCGTTGATGCTCGGAGGTCCAGCCTCCCATTGCGAGCAAACCAAAGGAACAGTGGCGCAAGCCGTGAAGACGTCCAGCATTGTAAGCGATCACCTAACCTATACTCGAAGCCAGAAAGTCATGTGCTGTGCGGACACGGTCATGTAGTCAAGTCAAGCTAACACTTCATCGTAGCCAACTCTGAGGGCTCGAATGATAAGCTTGCATTGCAACCAGCTGGTGTGCCTGCCTCAGTTTTCCCCCTGGCCCCAGTGTAAGTCAGACATATGCTGTCAGGAACTGCGAAGATATGAATGCTTATACTGTACATAGTGACCCTAACTCTTCTAAAGAATTGCTACCAGATATTCCAGAACTGCAAGAGCCACTTGTGCAGACGAGTTCAAGAATGCCCTCGCCACGATCAATGGTCACCATATCAAGCCTAGGATCCTCTGACGAAGAATCAATTTTCGACGAGAACGATAACTTAGAGACACTTGTGCTCTCTGTGCTTGGGCCAGATCTAGTGACTGCCGCACGCATGATTGAGTACTTGCATGGCTTATTTCCGGGCGGTTTTGTAATGCATCCAAGTGGAACAAACACTTATTCCTCTAATTCACCGAGTAGCATAGGGAATTTAGGGCCCGGCACGGCTCCTTCGATCACAGGCTCCAAATCCACCAGTGACGCTCAAGGTGGTCCTCACCGATCGGGTGGACGAGATGGGCGAAACCCAAGGAAGCCATTGACTATAGCGTCAATGCCCAGTGCGATGCCCGAAAAACCCAGATATGCCTGCTGGTTTCATAAGTGGCGCCCCGAGAAATACCGTGATCAGAGCGCGGAAGGGTCTACTGGGGACTTCTATAGGTCCTGTATGCGTCCAGGCTACGACTCTATTTCACATGCAAGGTGAGTTAGCCTTTAGAATGGTCTCCACCAAAGGCTGACGATAGAAAGGATCCATCTGCAGCGCAAGCATAAACACGTGCAGTGTCCACGTTGCTGGGCAATGTTCCCAAATAGGGCTGCATGTGATGAGCATGTTTCTGACGGCTTGGAGGACGATCGGAAAAAATGCACGAAGGTTGCTGAGGGGAGGGAAGGCATTGACGAGACTACATGGCAACAGCTTGATCGCGAGTGCAAAGGTAAAGACTATGGCAGGCTAAACAATGTCGGAAAATGGAAAGCCATTTGGAAAGTGCTGTTTCCAAATGAGGTCATCCCCGAACATCCATGTGGGTCTCCCTATGCCCAAGCACAGCAACCACTACAGAGACGTACCTTTTTCTACTAGCTCAGTGCATATGCACTCGGGAAAACAAAGGTTCTCGTGCTTCGATTGGCTCAAATTGAGAGTAAATTAAAGTGCGTAATACGCACCTTTTATTAAGCAGCACTTCTAGTCGCACGCACCCAGTTTTATTAGTTAAATATGCTAACTTAAAGTACGTACCAATTTCGATTATATTATTCCACGTGATTAATTTTTTTTTGAATTTATTAAAATTTTTATAAATAATAAATTTATTATAATAATAATAATAATAATAATATATAAATATAAATAAAATAATAATTCATTAAATAGAAAACTCGACTATTATAAATAATAAAAATCACGTAAATAATACGTAAATATAAAAAGTTTCTCGTAATAAAAATTTTATATTTAAATTTAATAATAATAATAATAATATATATATATATATATATTATTTATAAATATTTTATTATTTTAATTTTATTATTTTTTTGAAAAATAATTATTACGTGTTTTATATAAATTAATCGGAGATACGTACCTTAGTCAGCAGTCAAAACACGCATCTTGAGTCAGTATAGTACTAACATAAAAATGCATGTCAATTAATTTACACTCAATTTGAGCCAATCGAAGCACGAGAACCTTTATTTTCTCGAGTGCATATGCATTGAGCTAGTAGAAAAAGGTACGTCCCTGTAGTGGTTGCTCGAAAGAGGAAGCTACTACGCCGTGTAGTATTTAATGAATATCATTTTTCATTTACAGCTAGTGATTACCGGCCCAAGCTACGGCAACTAGGTCATTTTCAGGTGCTCCGATGCCCCATGATCTTGCTGACAGCGACACTTCCACCCATTCGACTCGATGAATTGCGAGAGGTGATGCACTAACCGACTTTCGTCTGATCCGTATAAGCACGGTTCGGGCCAATATCCGGTACACGGTGCGGCGATGTCCCAATAAAAGTGCATTGAAGCTAAGCTTAATGTCCTCACGTCAGCAATCCAATGTAACGCTTTCGGCCGCCTCTATCGGCGATTGGTTGTTATTGCACCAGTAGCTAAAATATGTTTCAGTCTAAGCAATGATAATGTGCAATCAATCTCTGGGCTTGGGAGCCATTGCTCTTGGCGGTCCCTCTTTTCCACCCTGAAATCTTCGTCGGCCACATGTACCAGTTCTTGTGCAGTGCTCGCACGCTAGACCAAATACAGTTATTTACTTAATACAATAGAGTGCCTGGGTTGTATAAAGTACTATAACCTTTTTCGATGACTTTTGGCTGCGGCCTCCGCGGCTTTACCAATTACAAGCAATTTCCCCAGCGATTGCGGTGTCGAGGTGAGGCTTGGCAGTCACCTCTACCGTCCTCAATAATACGTTCTATTGGCTGCAATCTCCGTATAAGCCTAGGAATTAAACTTATTTTAAACTTCGACTTTAATTATAACCTTAATCGCGACGACCACGGAAAGCAATGGAGCCAGCAAGCGCACTTCAGTGATCCCCTGTTGATATTACATTTCTCTGTTGCTTAGGGCGCCCTTGGATTCATTCGTTCTAGCCCAGTGAGCTTATTTCATTATTAACTTGGCAAAGCACTAACGTATAACGACGAAGCGGCCGACAATCGCACGATTCGAAGGAACTTTGGGGTCTATTTTCAACACCTTCCTCGTTCATCTTCTAGTATACTAAACTTAGAACGCCCCGCCACCACAGTATCGTGATATCTAGCTTCGTAAGAACATTTATCCCTTTAGTCGCACAAAGCAATATTGCAATGTTTGGAAACGAGCAGAATGGCTGTCACGATAATGAGCCAGCGTGGAAATTGCTCCTTCTCAGTTCCACCAAGCGGCCGATGCTCCATATTCAAGCTAAGACATCCGCTACAGCTCTTACGATATTCCTATCGAGTCCTCAATGCAACTAAGATATGAGGTGGTCGGCGTCAAGGTCCCGTATTTCTTATTGACATTCCTATTATAGGTAGGTTCCAATGAAGAATGAACTAGATCATGCAATGCAAATGGAGAATGGTCTATAAAAGGCCAAGTCCTCTCATTCTCATTGTACTCAAGACAAATCATCAGACACACATCTTTACCAACTGCAAGAGAACCTCAAAATGCTGCTTTCACAGATTCTTTTGATCCCATCCCTCCTCGGGCTAGCTACCAAAATCATAGCAATCCCAGTCCAGGAAATCGACATCACTCCATCAAGCATCAACTCCACATACGTCCAGTGTGGTACTGGAACCGACTTGACCAACCTGGGAGACGAAAACTGTGTAAAGATGAAGCCCTTTGTCAATAAGGTCTATCGTCATGATTTGCAAGACGACGGAACCTGGACGGTCTCTGTGTCTAACAAGACTGTCCAGGAAGCAGAGGCTGAGAGCAAATTGTCTGCAAGGCACACGGATGAGGAGCTTGCTCAGCTTGCGAACCGGGATGTCCCGTGTCGAACCTACGTGGAGACTTGGTTCACGACTGATAACTGGGGCTACTGGTACAATCAGTGGAAGCAAGTTGGCCAGGTACGTATTTAAGAGAGAATCTGCTTTATTCCATCACTCTCGACACATCTCTCAATTCTAAAATCAGGGTTCTGAGACTTGTACTCTGCATTACATGAAGATCTGACACAAATTTCATGAACAGTGTTTCTACTGCGACAGCTGCGACTTCGCTGCTCAGTATTCTGCATCTGTTACGCAGACCTGAACATATGGTCTCGGAGCCCAGCTTGATTCCGCAATCTCAGCCACCTTCGGGTACTCCTGGGGCTACTCACAGGGCTTTGCTAACACCTTCACCTGCTACTGGCTTCCTGGGTCAACTTATGGTTGCCATTCCGTGTGGTTCCAACCATTGATGACATATCATAATGGATGGCCAAATTACCAGGTCCACGCTTCTAATCCGCCCGTTTGTGGCTTCACAACAACTGGCCATGTTTGGGCTTATGCTAACGTCAACCAATTCCCGAATCATGACGGTAGCATCAATTCTGGGAACTGGGGTTGTGACAGTGGTTGTCAAGGTTCTGACTATCGCCAGTGTCAATATGGCAATTATGGTGGTTCACTATCCAAGCTGAGAAAGTCGAATTGAGTCATTTCGACTTTATTTCCTATACAACCATTTAGCGTGGAATTGCCGAGAAAGTTAATTCGAGTTAGTCAATTCGACTTATTAGGGTTACGTCCAAATAAGCTTGGATGCCGCTTAAAATCGAGTATGAGTTGGCCCAGGCATATGCGACATCAACTCTGTCGAGATTTCCATTAGAACCCCGTTATTAAGTGGGTTTTACGAGAAGATAGTTATCGTCGTCGAGTTTTGATGGAAGAAGCAGATGTACAGGCCAAGTCAATCAAAATGCGGATCCCAAGCATAAAGTGAGTATAAAAATATAAAAGTATAAAATCGGAAATTACAACCAGTTATCGCGCGCATGGGTTAAGAGTATAGATTCAGAACGCGTTTAATAAAGGACGTATAGAGTAAAGAGAGCAAAGAATTAAGTCAATTCGATTTATATATTTTTTGAATTATGGATCTATTTGTGTATTTCTCAGTTTAGCGTATAATCGTGTGTTTTAGTGCAAGTATAGCGTATTATCTAGTGGTATCGACGTACATTTGAGAGATAAAGACAAGTATAATATGCCGCAGACCGAACGGACGCGTATTATCCAACACATTTAAGCCATTGAAGAGTTGGTTACAAGTCGGGCAGAATTGAATAAATTGGTTTTCCCATTGGCAAATAGTTTTTTTATTTCCGAGTTGCAATTACTAAGGACAGATAGAATACAGTGTGAATTCGAAGACGATAACAGTAGATCATGTCGGTTTATTAGTTGTCATAAAGATCAGATTCGGAAGTATTGTCGAGAAGAGTATGAGTGGAAGAATAAGCAGAAGAGTAGACTCAAAACAAGGATAGAAAAGCGATTCCCATGGAGAAGTGGCGTCTATTACCAGCATTTTTTCGTTCGCGATCCCGGAGCCCAGTATTTCGAGGTTCGAGCGGAGGAATCTAGTCTAGTCATATCGTCCGAAGACGTTGATTTAGATGCGGCCAAGACGGCGTTGAAGCAAGCCATGCAGCAAACAGAAGAAGAAACACGCCGCCAGATCACCGAATCGAAGAAAACTCGAAAGTCAAATCCATGGTTGCGTCGCGTAGAGTAGATTGAGTATTTGGAAGCGTTTGATCGGAAAAAATTGCGAGAATTGATTGTTTCCGTTAAGGACGACGAGCTCGAGTTGAAAGTGTTATGCAAAGCGTTTAATTGGTTAATTTAGGACGCACAATACTATTGTATTCGATCGGTGGCTGGATTAGAGGTATTGTTTGAGGCGAATCGGAAAAAAGTGGATAAAAACGTTCGAATGCCGTTTGACAGTTGGATGGATATTACTACTGTGAAAGCGTATACAGAGATTTGTAAACAGTTGTTGCGTTATATTTTTCGGTCCAAAAGCGTCGATTCGAAGAAGCGGCCGAGATATGAATTGACGAAAAGGTAGTAGATGTATATTGAGAACGTGTGGATGAACGTTGAGAAATTTGTGTGGTAGAAAGAGGAGTAAGGAGATTTAGAAAGTGAAAAAAAGAAGGCGGTGAAAGAGTCGGACGAAGAGATTGAATAGATGGATCGGATCCAGCGGTAGATTTTGCGATTGTGGATAGCGTTATTGAACCAGTTATTGTAGAACAACGAGTACAAGAGCGTGTTAATTAGTGGGTTGGTCGTATTAGGGATGCGAGAGGACGACGAGTGGTTGGATGCCGAGGATTATACGCTCAAATATTCGGTCGTGATCAAGTTGGCCCGGTTGATAGTAGTTCGAAAAGCGTACGAGCAACGACGAGAATCCATTGCACAATACGAGAAGCGTGGTTTGAGTACAAAAAAAGCCCGGGATAAAGTAGATAGTCATTACGTGTTAACGCGGCGGTTGGTTTACGCGTTTATGACTATGGTTTACGACGGCAAAAACTTCAAATCTATGCAATGGTTATATTGCAGTCGGTCGTACGATTTCAAGATCCGGTATACTACTATCGCAAAGGGGAAAATTCAGTAGATTGAGGACGACGTTTTATATTTCAAAATCCGGTTTAGTATGAATCGGTTTCGGGGGATGATTTATGGGTTGATTGGAGAAGTACGAGAGGAATTGTTTGAGAAGTTGATAATAGTGAGAAGGAGTAGCGACGGAAAAGTAAATGGGAAGTAGGTATCGTTAATTTATTGGAATAAGATGGTGGACTAATCGTTCGAGACGAAGATTAGATGGTCGTTTTTAGACGACGAGTAGAACCAGTTTGTCGCGTGCAAGCAGTGGTAGTTGTACGAGCGGATGTATACGGAAGGGCCGTTGAGAGAGCAGTTTATGGATGTGGAGAAATTGAAGAGAGAAGCCGTAATCGCATACTAGTGTCACGTGAAGCGGTTTCAAGAGTTATTATGGGTTTTGATGCATTTGTGTAGTGGGTAGTCAATTCGAGTACTCGAGTTATTGGGAATGCGGTGAAAGAACACGGTATATGGAAGAGTGAAAAACATTTTCATTGAGAAAAGATTAATTGCGTTCGTGGCTATGTACTATAAGAAGTATCGGAGCAGTGGAAACATCAAAATCATTTATCGGTATTTGCCACGAGAAGTGAAAGAATTGTTAGTGTATTATTTGTGGTTGGTTTTGTCGTTTTAAAAGAAGTTACAATTTTAGATAACGGGATTGTCGAGTAGTAATCCATTTTTGTGGAGAGATGGTCAAAAAAAGAAGTATCGACAGTAGACGGGACTCAAGCGGAAGTAGTTTAAGCCCGTGGAGAGAGACGATGTTCTAGAAGAGAAACGAAGAAAGCTGGAAGTACTAGGTGAGAATGAGAGCAGGCAATAGACGAGGTTGGTATTCCAGTGTCAGGCACGTACATGGACGTTCGAACGAGTCCAGAAGATTTTAAAGGAAGGCGCTATAAGATGAATAAGCGTGAATAAATTGAATATTAGTGGATATCGCCAGATTACTATTACTATATCCCGGCGGTATTGTCGAGAAGACCGATTTGAGGAAGAGAAGAGTAAGTTAAAGGAGAGTAAGAATTGGAATAAGGATAATGCCGATAGGAACGATTCATGGGATTTGCAAGCCGGCCACGGGATCTATGTTGTAAGTATGATTTACGCTCGGGAGTTGATAGAAAGTAACAATTTTATTATCAATCGCCGTGAGAAGTTTCGTCGTGTTAATTACGTATAGTATTGTTTTTTGGGGTTTCCGTTCGCACATCAAGATGTTAGAATGAGTAGAAGAGTTAAGAGAAAGCGGCAAGTGTATAAGAAAGAGATGCAAAACGCGTAATTGGTCCGGTGAAAGCGATTGCGGGGCGTTAACATTTATTGAGAGTTGGAACAAATATTGAAAAGTGAGACCCGATTCCGTGGATTGTAAGAGTTCGTATTAGAAGTTATCATGAAGTATTAGAGCCCCATTGTAACGATAATGGGAACCGGGGTTAAAAAGACGTTATTGTTCTAGTTATTGACTAAGAGTATGAATTCCGGTACTACTATTGTTATCAGTCTATTAGTTTCATTGCAAAAGCATATAATAGACAGATATCAGCAAATCGACATTTCATGTATAAAATGAAACTTTCGACATTGTTATTTCCCCAGTCAGATTGTTATTGTCACGTTCGAGTCAATCGTTAATAAAACATTTGAAACGTTTTTGGACCGATTACAAGGATTACATCAATTGGATCGATTCGTGTTTAACGAGTGTTATACGGTATTGAACAGTACGATCGAGTTCTGGTCCAAGATGCGACAATTAGACGAGTTAATAGAAAAAGGAGAGCAAATGATTTATTTGATGACTATATTACCACTACATGCCGAGCTAGAATTCATAAATATCATAAAAATCCGAGTCGAAAATGTTCATATATTTCGAGTCTCTATCAGTCGTTCCAATATTGCGTATTCCGTGGCAGAGTACGAAAAAAATAAGTTTGAAAAAGAAGATATTATCGCCGTTTGCAGATTAATAGAAGAGAAATTGAAAGAATACTTCGCACTAACTAAAATTATTATATACAGTAGTAGTATTGTCACTACTCAAAAAGTAAACAATACATTGAATTATCACGCGTATTATCGAAACGTAGACGATGTAACTATCAAAAATGAAATTCGAAAGACGTAAAAAAATACAGATAAGTGTATTGTAATTACTATTAACGCATTTGAATTAAGTATTGATCGGTCGAATGTTCGCGTTGTAATTTACATTAAGTCTATTTATCAGTTGCGAAGTTATAATCAAGAGAATAATCGAGTCGATCGAAATAAAAAAAAAAGTAAAACTATTATTTTAATGTTTATTAGAAAGCAAAAAACATTGTAAAAATCACATAAGCAAATACAGCGACAAACAATCACGTTTCACATTACTATAACGACGAAAGAGAAAAAGCGGATTGAGAAGTACAAAGTTAAGCGGTTTGTAAGTAGTACTAAATATCGGCGGATTTATTTGAATTACGAGATGGATAAGAAGATTGATCGAGTGAAATGCGAGAACGGGAAAAAGCGTTGTAATATGTACCAAGCAAATAATACTATGATAAACGAATTAAAAGTTCAGCGGCACGCATATATTCAAAGAAAGCAAAAGAAGCAAGATCGGTTGATAAATAGTACTATTGATATCCCATCCAACAGTATTCGGTTTTGCGGCATTTAGGGTTAGGGTTAGGGTTAGGGTTAGGGTTAGGGTTAGGGTTAGGGTTAGGGTTAGGGTTAGGGTT
>MU119408.1:0-99088 GCA_014904845.1 Acephala macrosclerotiorum
GAGAGATGGAGAGATGGAGAGATGGAGAGATGGAGAGATGGAGAGATGGAGAGATGGAGAGATGGAGAGATGGAGAGATGGAGAGATGGAGAGATAGAGAAATAGAGAAATGGAATAGAGAGAGAGACGCGCTCGACGCGATAAAAACAAGGCATTGCACAGACCAAGTAAACAATCCTTTTTTTAGCCAATTAAAAACGCGCATTAACCTTAAATAAGAGGTTTCTCGATCTCCTCGACGTGTCTCGGCTTATTTTAATTTAAAAAGAAATGAGAATTATTTCGATTATTGAATATTTATACATTTTTATCTTTAATTAATCTATTTATTTTACTAATACTAAAGTCTAGTATTTATAATATTTCGATAACTATTTAGCGCTTGTAAATAAAAAGCGGTGGATTCAGATATATATTAGTACTTTGCCACCGTAAAGTAGGACGAGTTCTTGCACTATCTACATGCGAGCGAAGTAAGGGATTCGGAGGAATGAATTCATAATAAAGTGATATTCAAAATCGAATTCGATGAATATGTCAATGGGCAAACGTAAGAGCTTTGGTTTTCCCCGAAATTTTCGAATCTTGTGTATCGTTTCTATTATGAGCTCGTTGTTGGTCTAAGCTATGCTAGTACCACTGAAGCATCGGAATAAATTGCCTTTATAAGATTGACTTGATGGTTTCTTTCGGCAATATTTTCTTAATCGATACAGACTACGTCGACCATAACGAACGGAGTAAACAAGTCGCACCCCCCGGCAAGTCCTAGGGCCACCTAATCCGTTCCACATTAGGCGGGTGAAATAAGTAGCAACCTTAGCCTTGGCGACGAGACTGCCTCGAGCATAATAAGCTCAGTATTCGCTCCTCTCGTGGCCTCAGTCACAATGTCTCGCAATACCAAACAACGATAGATACTTAAAACTACGCAGCACTACGATACAGAAGTATACTATACATATTATATTACTATAACCGCCACCGCCAATAATTCCAAGCCCTACTTCTCTCTAGCCAGCGGCGACTGGTCCGCTTATTGAGCATGTGGTCTACTGGTACTCGTGAGTCGTAACATAATATGTCCACGATTTTACCCTAAATCTTACGGCACAAACGCAAGCCTCTTACAATCCTTAGTTAGCTTTACTTTCAGCCCACCCGCGACTCGATCCTGACCATTTCCATCCCAATTTTTCATTACCTCCAATATATTCACTTCGTGGTCTGCTGCCGCTGCCCCCAAGATAGCGGATTTCAAGTCCAGCACGTTGATCGTGGGCATGCCGCGCCAGAATCGCGTCCAGATAATGATGAGCATGATACAGAGAGAAAGACCTAAATTGACACCTAGCACTGCATACACATAGTGCTGCTCTCCAAGGTGCAAGACGATGCTCGTCACGCTTGCGTCTGTGCGGCGCGTATCGTTACCCAGCATCAGCTGCGCGGCTCCCAAGCTGCCAAATGTGTGGTCGATGAGTATCTCGAAACCATCCGCAACGGCTTTCATCCCGTCAGCGGGAGAGTTGACAGACATTTCAAAAGCTCTGCCGAGCACGCTAGTATATCCTGACGTTAGCGTGGCGGAAAGAAAGCTGGGAGCGAAGAAAGAGCTATTTGCGAGTGCGCGAGAAGAGTCGATGTCGAGACCTGCGCCGACTGTGTAGATTTGGACTTCATCTGCGGTGGCGGGAGTGACTGTGATGATCTTAGTTGGCATGTCGACATATACACGGAACAGAGACGGAGTAAAAGCGACCTCGCACTCCACCTTGTTCAAGAGTGCGTAGTCGCTCCCTGCCGCAACACCGTACATATACCTGGTTTGGCTCGCGACGGCGCCGATGGCTACCAACGTGGAGTTGTCGTTGACCCCCCATGTAGGGAAGCCTGCCCACTTGCCGTTGGGTAAAGAACCGTTGGCGATGAATCCCACAGGATTCCACGGATAGTGACCTTGGCCCCAAGAAGCCATTGGATAAAACCTGAAATCGCCCGTCCGGTTATAGTCACATGTGACAATCGATGCGTAACCAGACTCGAAATATGAGAATTGTTGGATCGAAGCATTCGATATTGAGAGACTCTTGGAAGGATAGGTTGGGTCTACTAAGCCGGTTGTAGATGCAACCCCATAGGACCGGCCATTATAAGTGAATCCAGTATTATCTAACTTAGTAATTTGAGGCTTCGACGACTTGTTGTTAGATACTTGCGTGATTGAGTTAAGAAGGAGTCCCGATTTATCTACGTATTTCATTTAGTATCTTTACTATTAAATATGACATGTTCTTCGTCTTACATTTCCAGGGAAGGTAAGTAAACGTCCCTAGCCCGGAGAAATTACCTTGTAAAGCTGCATCACATGGCTCCCCAGGTACACAAAGTTGGCCCCAAAGTTTGTTTGAGAATGCACTATAAGCCGGGACCTGGAAAGAGCCGACCGAGTCTGATGTCGTGATGATAGGCGTAATAGCTCCTGCCCACAAAGCATTGGAGATCCGAATCAAAACCAGATAGAGACAGAGAGCAAGCAGGCTTGGGATGGGAAGGTCTGCGTCAAGATACCCCGAAATAACGGCGTTCCATAGCTTTAGACCGTCAAGTGATACGGATTTTGAAGACAATCGTAGATTGACCTCAAAACGGATGGCGCTAGTTATTGCAAAAGTTTGAAGAGCTCCAAGGGCCGTTGAGAGTAATTGAACGATTGTTTGGATCGTTCCTCGGTTGTCTTGAATCCATGGTATGAGAGAATCGTTCAAAGACGTCTTTGATGCAGTCAATCCGGCAAGAACAGCACTAACAATTGTCGGAACAATAAGTGCTGCAAGTAGGAGAATCTTCTTCTTCAGCATTTTCCGGCGTTTTGTTTGTTCCAGATCTATCTTGTTAGTATCTTGTCGAACTTTAAACGTGTAGCAGTCCTATGTAAGAAGAGGAGTAAATACCTGCGAGTATGTAAGGCTAGGTAGATCCAGTTCCTCCATAGCCTCCCATCCGCCCGGGGCTGTGACAATGCTGGCAGGAGTTGGCAATAGACGCTGTGTTTCAAGTAATATTTCGTAGCAGAAGTTTTGTTGGATTACGGTAGTGTGGCACCGGCCAGCAGCGTAGAGTTGAGCGCGAAGCTGCATGCTCGTGACCAATAGATTTTGCGAGGCTTTGACAAATTTAGTCAAGTTGAGACAAGTAGCTAATTTGACGCTATACTGATATCAGAGTCTCGGCTGCCTCACAAACTGAGAGAGCTCTCCTGGGTGATGATTGGAGGCTGCTCAAGTGTTTATTAGGTTGTACTTCGCCTCAGACACGGTTACTGCCAGCACGTCAGGGTCGACAAAGCTGACATCCGGGTGCTGTTGATTGGACTCCTAAAGGCCTGCAACTGAAAACCGTTACTCAGCCGCGGCGCAAGTTTATAAGTGGGACGAAACCCCTTTTCCAATTTTAGCTGGCGGCAAGACCTTCCTCTGGGTTCAGGCCCCTGTTCACCCACCATAGACTCACCTCCCTGGCCTGGGTTGGCTCACCCACAGGGATGGACTCGGCAGGCAGCTTAATTTGGCGAATCAGATCAATCAGCTCCCCAAATTTCAAGCCATTTCAATGACAGACTTTTGGTGTTCCTTGCGCCAAGACGCTAAAAGTGCCTACCGTCGCTGAGGGGGCAGCAGCGACAGCTTAGACGGAAAGGGAAAACAGTTGCGTTGAGTTTCCGAGATAGAACTTGTTGTATCCAAGTGGAGTGGATCTCATCAATATGTCAGACAGACTCTATTGTAGACTGCAATCGCAAGGCTGGTGGAAGTGAAATTCGCGCACTTTAAGCAAGGATTCGTAGATCGAGACTAAGAATAAGCAAGACGACGCGAAGCAAAACGAAATCCCTCAGAAGACAGAGGTCCAAACCTCAAGTTTCCGAGGTATTCCGTTCGGTACCGATCGAAATACGTGCAGATGAAATTGACCCAAAAACTCGAATGATGTTCCATTTTCATCTGTCATACAATCCTCAGAGTGCTTGCTTCTCTCTATACTTCAGGATAGCATAAAGGACGTCGAAAAGGTTCGTCAGGATTGGGCATTTCTTTCCCTGGAGCAGAATATCGTGCGTCTAGCCACGAAAACCCCATTCGTATGATAGCGCGATGTATGATGGGCATTTGGACATTTCAAATGCTTCAAGGTGGCCGCAAATTGTTCCAAACTGATCCAGATTGAGAGTGAGGAGGCGGATTGAAGCAGATTCAAGGTTGAGAGGGACGTCGGGATACTCTGCTGGAGTGTTTGTGGTGTTGCTTGCCTTGGAGATTGGCTGTATAGAGTCCAAGATGAATGCATAAGCTGAGGCTCATATCACATATATATTGAATAGGGTAGCGTAGCAGTGGGGCCGAAGCCCAAGTATACCTTATAAGGCGCAGAAGAAAGAGCTCTCAAGAGCGCGAAGGCTGAGCAAATCTCGGTGGAGGTGGGCACTGTCAGGATTTCACGTAGAACTGATGTAATTGATGGTTCTCCAAAAGTGGTATATATTAAAAATAGATGGCTTAGCCTGAACAGCACGCTAGTCTTATGCCCTAACAGTTTACTAAGCAACCATAGAACGCTGGTTCTGACAGGCGCTGATTTTAGCTAGCTATAGCAGCTATAACCGAGAAGTCGAAACAGCCCCTAGCTCACTTCTCTAGGAAACTACAACCGGGTCACAAGGGAGCCAAAACAGGCCGCCAGGGTGCCAAAACGGGTCCCTACATATAGTACTTAGGCTAACTCAAAGAGTGCTCAGGATGCTCAGGCAGGGCTCAGGAACGCTCACCCTCGGCTCAGGTTAGAGCGGCGACTGCTCAGGGCCAAAGACAAAGTAGACTTTAGTAGGCTCATTTGTCGTCTGAGATTATACAGGCAATATATAGAACATTCAACAGGCGAGCAAAATGATACACCTACCATCGGTCTTTAGGAAGCTTCATAAATTGACACCGGGACCAAATGTTCCTCGTATTATCATCTCAAATGATCACGTCAAGGATAGAACATTCAGCTCTCCACTCGGGTCAGAGCCAAGTCATGTCGAAAAGGTGACAACTCCAGCTGGCTCTCATGAAGTGCCTATGGGCCAAGAGCAGTACGCACATGGTTTGCGACTCATTACCATTACTGTTGCCGTAGCTATATCTGTACTTCTAGTAGCATTGGTATACATTTCAAGGCTTTGGAGCTGCCGATCAGCAACACATGAACTTCTCTGACTCTTCGCTACCAGGACAACACCATCATCGCAACAGCAATACCTCGCATCGCCGATAAATTTCATTCACTTGATGACGTTGGCTGGTACGGATCAGCTTATCTCCTCACCACATGTGCTACCCAGCTTCTCTTCGGCAAGCTCTACACACACTTCAACATCAAAATTGTCTACCTCACAGCAATCACACTCTTCGAGCTTGGCTCGCTTGTGTGCGGCGCTGCACCCACTTCAAATGCACTTATCACCGGAAGAGCAATCGCTGGGCTTAGTCACGCAGGAGTGTTCGATGGCGGAACCCCTATTACTTCAAGAACAGTTCCGCTTGTCAGACGGCCCATCTATGTAGGAATCATAGGAGAAATGTATGGAATTGCATCAGTTGTTGGACCTCTTCTAGACGGAGCGTTCACCGACCACCTTTCGTGGCGATGGTGCTTTTATATTCAACTTACCCCTTGGCGCCGTCACCATCCTTGGGATCCTGCTATTTCTCAAAACTCCCAAGAAAGCCGACCAGAGGTCTATCGGATACAAAGCTAAACTGAAAAAAATAGACCCTGTGGGCACTGTGCTCTTCATCCCAGGCATCATGTGTCTGTTGATTGCCCTACAGTGGGGTGGGATAAGGTACCCTTGGAGAGATGCTCGCATTATTGCTCTACTTATTTTCTTTGCGGTTTTAATTTTCGCGTTCATTGTTGTTCAGATATATAACAAGGAGAATGCCACCGTTTCCGCTCATATTATCGCTCAGAGATCGATGGCCTTCGGCGCTTGGTATACTTTCTCGGTGAATCTCAACTCATCTCTCAAATACTACGATTTGTTGAGAGCTGACTTTTGATGCAGCTATCCTCATCCTTCTTCGTTGCCATTTACTATCTACCGATCTAGTTTCAAGTAATCAAAGCTGCCTCCCCGATTCATTCAGGCATCATGAACATCCCTATGCTCCTTGGGGTTGTAGCCATGGCCATGGTCTCAGGGTTGCTGATCACACTCATAGGTTACTACATCCCTTTCATGATCATGTCAACAGTTGTTGCCTCGCTCGGGATGGAACTTCTTTCAACCTTAAAACCCAAATCTCCACACTCCGTGTGGATCGGCTACGAAGCACTTTTCGGACTTGGTATCGGAGCGGGTCTGATGCAGGTGGTTCTCATAGCACAGACCGTTCTTAGCGTCGACGACGTTCCTACCGGCACTGCTGCTTTGATTTTCTTTCAAACTCTAGGAGGCGCCATGATGCCCAGCGTTGCGCAGAACGTGTTCCAAAATCGACTTCTGGCCAATTTGAGAGAAGTGTTTCCAGGGCTAGGCTCTTCGCTCGTGCTGGGGAATGGGGCGACCGGCTTGCAAACTTTGGTACCACCCGAATATCTACAGCCTGTCTTGAATGCATTCAACAAAGCAATCTCGCAGACATTCTATGTTGGAGTTGCGATGGCTAGCTTGTCTGTATTTGGAAGTTTGGGGATAGAATGGAAGTCCGTCAGGACGCAAAATAGGAACGAGGGGTCAGAACACTAGTGTGCAGGGGAGGTACGGAATATGTACGAGAGCACTCGCAAAGAACAAGTGCTGATTGATATTCCATCACTATATTGCTCAGGAGGTCGTGATGACATTCCTTACCTCAAAATGCCAGACTTGAAGGGAGAATGACGACGGTTCAATGACTCTCGGTCGCATGTGATCGTGATGATACAATTGGAAGGTGGTATCAAGAAAACTCTAGCTCCCTTGAAGACGAACCTTTTATTTTTCACGAAGGATCAGCATGCTGGCGATGATTGTGCATGTTTCTGAACTCACTCTGCCAAGCACTCTCGCTTAGGGCACTATGCAGCGAATGAGGAGATCACAGGCTCCGTTGGGCGCATGAACAGCCGAGAAAATAGGGGTGGCGACCAGTCCAGCTGCCACCTTCCCAAAATGATTGGGTATGGTTTTTCTTGATGTCCAGGGGATCTTCGAGTCTTCCAAATATACAAATACTGTGATTCAACATCTCGTCGTGTTGCTCAATCCCTTTGACTTGTTGACTTGCTGCTGTCGACCTTTCACCAACATGGTCAGCACAAAATTTCTCGTCACTCTCTTATGCAGACTTTCCTTCACTTACTGCATACCTGCCACAACTAGAGAACGAGCATTGCAGCCACTGCCTCTCTCAAGCCACGACAGATGGATCATCGATGCGGAAGGCAACCACGTGCCCTACGTTGGCGTAAACTGGCCTGGAGCAGCAGACACGATGCTACCGGAAGGACTTCAATACCAATCCATCACCAACATTGTACAGACTATATCCGAAATTGGTTTCAATGCTGTTCGACTTACTTTCGCGATCGAGATGGTGGATGATATTCTTGATAATGGCGGCGATGTAACACTTCGCGATACCTTGACACGAGCTCTTGGTCAGGCTAACGGGACTGTGGCTTTGCAAAAAATACTTTCCAATAATCCGCAGTTCTCAGATAATACTACTAGATTGCAAGTATGAGGGGCTTTCATTCTCATTCTCGATTATAAGTGGCTACTGCTGGACTTGATCTGATGATTCCATTAGGTTTTTGATACAGTAGCTGCAGAGCTGGCTGCTCAAGATATCTATCTGCACTTGGACAATCATGTCTCGAAAGCTATGTGGTGCTGCGATTTGAAAGATGGAAACTCGTGGTTTGGTGATACCTATTTTGATACCGCCAAGTGGGCCCGAGGACTCTCTTATATGGCAGCGCATGTCAGTGATTTTTTACATTGAAGACAAGAAGATTATCCACTTCAAATTTTCAATCTCAGATATGCTAAAATCTACTCACAGGGCAAAGAAAATTGGCCAACATTCAGTAGTATCGGTCTCCGGAACGAGCTTCGCTTACCCCTAACCGGCGCATCAACACTTCAACCATACACATGGAGCACTTGGGTGCGCTATATGACGATGGCTGCCAATACTGTATACGCAGTCAATCCTAACATTTTGATATTTTTCTCGGGGCTAGACTCAGACTTTAATATCGAACCCGCAGTTGGAGGATCAACGCTTCTTGACCCAACGTTCTCATTCATAGTTGCATCGTATCCCTGGGCTAACAAATTTGTCCTCGAGATACATGAGTATGACGAAAATATATCTGGTGTATGCTTCATATATGAAAATATACTTCTTTCATTTGGCTTCGATGCGACGACCAAGGTTGGCGGTAACCGAGCGCCACTCGTGGTTACCGAATGGGGGCACGATGAAAGTGATGCGAGCGGAGCGTACAAAAGTCCATATTCAAGCTGCCTTACTCAGTTTATGGTCCAAAGACAACTCGGTTGGATGGTTTGGGTTCTTGCTGGTAGTTATTATGTACGTACCGGTACGCAAGACTCGGATGAAACTTATGGTGAATTACCCTACATCTTTTACTTCCCGCAAGTCTAATTAGGAACCAGGCATGCTTGACCACACTTGGAGCAATTATCGAGGCACTGAATCGCTCGCTGCACTGAAGAAGGTAATTCAGCAAACTTATGCAGCTTATAGTCAATAGAAACAGTTCTGATCAGAATCTTTGTGTTTAAAAAAGTATTTCGCGTGTAGAGAATGACTATTTCCATATGCGACTTTAGGATGGAGAGCACAACACTTGAGCAGGACGAGCGAAGAAACGGGACAATCAGTCGGCTCATTGGACGGGAGATAGCCACGAATCAAATGCCGGTGCAAGGTTGTTCGCGCCGAAGTGGAGGCTGATTTCTGACAGGTCCTTGGGTACGAGACGCACTGTCATTGTCTTTCCTTCTTTAAGTGCCTCAACACAACCTTCCACACTTGCTACTTCCTTAGAATAGCGAGCTAAAACGACTAGCTGCTATCTTGGAAAGAATAATCTGGCCTCTGTGGATTCCTTTTTCTCTCAATGCCAGCCGACGACCTCCAGAAGCTTGAACACGCCCCACTTCCTCCCTTCGCGGACAACTGCCACCCCATCAGACTGCTCACTCTTGAGCCTTCCCACGACTCATCTGAAATCCGGTCAACCTGCTTGACAATTCAAAATACAAAGCCTTGTCGTATATCTAGGGAGAACCATCTATTACTATCCCACTTATCGTCAATGAAAAGCGATATGTGACGCTGAATTGCCATGCAGACCTTCGACGCCTAAGGGCAGCCAGGGAATTAAATCTTTGGATTGACTCGATTTGCATCAACCAGAAAGACAATGCAGAAAAGTCAACGCAAATTCCCTTGATGGGCGATATCTACTCCCAAGCTCGAGAAGTCATCGTGTTTCTGGGACATAATGAGACGGAGCTGCCCCAAGGTTGTGCAGCAAAGGAGATTGCTGCACTTGCATGCCTTAGAGAATTGTACCGTCGCATTAGTGTGACGGACAAGAATATCCTCACAAGTAATGATTACATCCTGAAGAATCGAATGTTTGGAGAGTCTCTAGAGTTTCGAAGGTCGGCACCGAAGGGCATCTTTGACCATAAATGGTCCAAACGCCTTTGGGTCCATCAAGAAGCATTAATAGCGACACATTGCACAGTCTTCCTAAACCACGAGACTCTATCATACTGGGTCCTCATCGTATTAGGCAATATGTTGAAGGGAAAACTCAACCAGGTGCTGCAAGGTCAGCAATTGCCACAAGACGGGACATACCTTGAATTTCGTGGCATCTTGCAAAAGGCGCAGGCGAGGGCTTGGCCGATACTTCGCAAGAGACAACTGCAGCATACCGGAGGACCTTCTGCTGATGACCAACTTGAGCCTTCATCACTAGTCTAGCAACTCCCTTGAGGTCATATTTGGAGCCGGGAGGACGCCTGCTGTAACGAGAAGTCGAGAAAGGCATGTCTCTGCAGTAGTGAACATGCAGGACGAATCCGATGAAAGCCAGGCTCAAGTAAACTTGAGACCCTTCTTGGTATGAGAGCTTCCAAGGGAATCGACTAAGAAGAGTTCCCTTCTTGGGTCATGGACTGGCGGATGAAACCCAGTGAGGAACCTCTGGTAGGACTTTACTCGCATCTCTACAGTGCTGCCGCCGGAACCAAGCCACAATTCACACTCACAAACAACGGGACAGGTTTGGATATCAAGGGGTTATCGATTGATCCCGTTCCTGATTCAGGAGAACCATATGGCTTAACGGATGGAGACATACGCAGAACAGCATTAGGTCTAAGGTGCTGGAAAAAATACTTTGAGGAAAAGTATACATATGTTCTCCGCAACTTGAACTTTCGATATTGCTTTATATTCCTCTGTTGGCGAAACTTGAAGAAATTCAGTTTTCGTTATATCTCATTCGGTTTCAGCTGAATGTATTACAGTCCCAGCTCACTGCTATTTAGCGAGTCCCAAATCCCCACCAAAAATGACCAAAACTCACCATATTGCAGCAATAAAATAAAGCAACTACAATGTTTGGAATTCTTTGAGATTTGGTGCATTACTTAATTATTATATACTCTTACTTTTTATCTCTTCGCTTTTATGTCTACTATTAAAATGGTTATGTAAATAAGTCGTGATTTAAGAGTTCTCAAATTCGCTAAGGTTTTGTACCTAAAATGTCCGAAAATCGGGCATTTAGCCGCACTTTACATTTTACCTCGATGTTTTACGATAACCACAATTTATAAACATTATTCGAAGCGGTAGAATATAGCGCGAGCATCGAATAAAAAGCTTAAGAATAACGAGTTTACCGGAATTCGTTAGTATTTAGGGTATTTCGGCAAGTGATTTGAATGACTTTTGCGGTAAAAAGGGTCTTCGCTAAATAGCAGTGAGCTGGGACTGTAGCAGATCGAAGCCTTTGCCTCACGACAAATAGGTTACGGTTAGCAGTCTTGCAGTCACCACGCGAGGAAAAAACGCCTTGCTCTCATCCAACGGTCTGCTATTGCGAACCTATAGTCTGTACCACATCCAAATCAAGCCCCTTGAACCATTCATGGCATCTTCTTGCCCCATGGAAATGCTATTGCATACTGATCTCACCCTGATCGTGTTACTCTGTGCCTCTTGATGAGCGGTGTCGGCCATCGTGATGCTGCTGGCCCTGCGGATTCTATCTATTATTTGTATCATCTCAATTAATCGGGACCAAAAACTCTGAAAGGATCCCGATACACTTTACCTCTATGCGACTTTTGTGCCATTAGCCCATTGGGCTTGCAAGTCCTTCGCCTCGTCGTGTCTTCCTAATTTCTCAAGTAGCGGATAAAGTCTCCGAATTGTATCCCTCAGCTTTGGGCCTCCGGTATCTTCCCTACCAAACATGACTTGTTCGAAGACTCCAACTGCTTGCTTGAGTTTCTCGTCTGTATCCTGCGCCTCATAACACATTGCCAGCTCCTCCCGTGCGTCTAAGGTTGACTGATGCTGGAGCCCCAAGACTCTTTCGTAACCTTCTATTGCAAGAGTGAAGCAGTCCTCGGCTTTCGAGTATTCTGATAGCTTGTTGTATATTTTGCCAAGGAAAACAACCTTTTGCAGGGTCGCGGGATGTTCCGTGCCCATGACTTTCCTACTGCTTGCTAGTGAAGCGTGGCACAAGAGTTCTGCTTCGTGGCACTTTCCTGTCTCAAAATACACCTCAGCCAGTCTATCCTGCGCCTGGAGAGTTCCATGATGATGAGTGCCAAGAATCTGTTTTTGGGAGGCGACAATCCGGTAGTAGAGTTTCTCTGCTTGCGGGAAATTTTCTTGCTCGTAGAACTCAGATGCACATACATCTAACAGTTGTAGAATTTGGAAACTGCGTGGTCCGAATAGCGCTTCCAATTTCGAGATGCCCTGGTCAATTATCCTAGCAGACTTGGTAATGCTCCCAATGCGAGTGTACAGCTGTGAGAGGGCCTTATACACGTCCAATAAAAGCTGACCCCGGGTATTTGTGTTCGCTTCACCTGGAGGGTCGTTTTCGCATTCTCCAAGGACGTTTTCGTACTCGATTACGGCATTATTCAGATTTCCTTGTATTTGATACAGCGATCCGAGTTCGAAACGAAGCTTTTGTCTGTTACTTGGCTGTGTTTTTGTATCAATTTGAGGGTCTGATAGTGCCAACTTGTAGATCCTGACTGCTTCGCTGTATCTTTCATGTGATTTGCACACTTCACCTAGAACCGCCCACCCGACATCTCGACAACCATCCGAACCGACTTGACGAAGGCTGTCAATCCGAGAAAGACTTTGTAAAATATGCGGTAGGAGAAGCTTTTCCAAGCCCTGTAGGATCTCGGGATCTCTACGCGCCGAGTCAACAACGGTGGCAAGGGTTGATAGAGCCTTCCTGACAAGTTCCACGGCTTTAGGTTCGTCCGAGCCTGTTGCACGTTTACGGATCCAGGATTGGACTAAGGTGTGCATGCGAAAGCTTTGCAGATTTTCTTCGCGATGACCAAAGCCATTATTGAACAGCGTGTCAACCATGTCATCTAAGCGGATACCTTTTTCTGACGTTAGCCTTGAATACGCAGTGAAAAAGCGACGCAGGCAGTAAAGAAAGGTGATATATACCTGATTTGTTTGATCCCTCCTTTAAAACCACTGCTGGAATATTCTCCGGTGCCATGAATGAACAAAGGTGTAAGAGTTCTAGAGCATCGCGGTCCTTGGCTTCTACCTCCCGATAAGACTTCTCAAGTACTTCATCAACTGATTTGGAGAATACCACTCTCATCAGAGATGCATAGTCATCCCATAGCCGAAGCTTTGCATTCTTGAAACGGTTCAAGTATTCGCTAGCTGTCATTCCGGTAGATTCCATATATGCACCTGCTTGCATTATAGCCAATGGCAGACGGTCGAGGCGCCTCACAAGTTCTATTGCAGAGTTCTGGTCTTCTATTCTAATATTACTACCACGGAAATCTGAATAGTAGCAACAGAACTTACCAAACGTGCATGATGCTGACAGAAGTTTGGCAGCCTCTTCTTCCAGCATAGGTTCTACCGCTATGCCACTGCTACTCTTCGGGAGGTCACGATGGCGGCTTGTCACTATGACAGAGCCATGCTTAGTGTTAGGGATGAATTCTGGTAACCATGAAGACTTCTTTTTGTCATCCGCTCCGTCGAAAACAATTAGCCAACGTTCATTGTGCTTCTTTGCCAAAAATCCCTTGACAATATCGATTGAACACGAAGAGAGGCCTGGAATTTTTGCGTCCGACCCCAACGGTATGGATGTATGGCTAGAGTCAGAACTACTCGACGATTCCGAGGATCCCTTCATATTAGGCTTCCAAGCTTGAGCCTCGGTTGCATGCCTTGATCGCATCCTCAAGAGTTTCCGCTCTATCCTAGAAAATGATTTTTGTGTTGAGTCACGGCTTTGTGAGTCGATCCAGAGAATAGAGGTGAACTTGTGCTTGTAACGGTGAATGAACTCAAGAGCGAGCTGTGTTTTACCCACTCCTCCAAGGCCGTATAATTCGACCACTTTTGGATACAATACTGGGGAAGCCTGGCTATCGTTGTCGAAGATATTGGAGTACATTCCATCCAGATCAGCATGCCTTCCCGTGAATTGTTGATTCCGCGCTGGGAAAACCCTCAGAGGGTCAGAAGTATCGTATACATCTTTACTCTCCACAGCGCCTAAGCTACGTAAGCATTACGATACTTCCTTTTATCCTTGGGAATTTGCTTACTTGTTTCCTGGTCATGCAAGTAAAGCATCCAATTTTGTCTGCACTTCTCAGCACCCTCATTATAGAGGCAAAATATCGCATCTTCTACTTTTTTGTAATCTGGATCAATCGCATCGTGAAATCCATAAACCCGTTCAACTCGAAATGATACATGGCTCCGGAATGTTGATGGACGGTTTGGTTCTCCCGCAGTTGAGATCAAATCCTTTGACGGCTGTTCAGGTACTGCCTTTGACTCTGTATTGGAGTTCACCCCATATTGGTTGAGGATATCGACTGACTGTGAAGGCTGTCAGTCGAACCTTGGTTTTTCTGGTGAGTACTTACCTGCACAGGAACTTTGGCTTGATGAGCCGACTTGTGAACATAGTACAAGGAAAAACATTCAGAGATACTTTGAAAAGAGTCAAGCTGCAATTTGAGCCATGCTAAATCTTGCGCAGTAACCATTCTTGGATCGCATCCACTGCCGGCAGCATCACTGGGCTTTAAGAGTTCGGGGATCGCGATGTTACCTGATACTTGAATCTCGGGTGGATCAAGGAGGAGTATCCCAGTCGTGGAGACTTTGATGGCATTCATGCTTTTCGCGTTGGGGTCCATGGACAGATGAGATTGCAAAAGTGCACTTTTCAAAATAAGGCCACCTGTGTCCAAAGCGACGAATATGAGCGGTCGTCGTGTCGATTCATCCCTTTGCGCACAAAGCATAGTGAGCAACTCTGTTGCCTGCATCGAAATGACATCTTCGATCGGATATGAGCGCCAGGGGGCAGAGTCATAACCGTAGCTTAGAACTCTCGCTTTTGGCAAATTTTGGGTCAAAAGGTGTTTTGGCCAGCACAGGCCATTGATCGTGTTCACAGGTTGAAAGGACCAGCTTTTTTCTCTGCCGCCATCGAGTCCATGAATAAACACGATACTACAGCGAAAACGATAAGTCAGTGGACAGTACTTAGTACGGTGAAAGTAGTGATTATCATAGCTAAAATTTAAAGCGATGGCTTACTCGACTGTTGGGGACTCGGCACTATTCCACACAGCAAGACCATGCCCTGCGTGATAAATTGCAAAATTTTCTTCGAAGCCTCGTGGCTCAGTTCGATTGTCCGAATTCGTTGACTTGATTGAAAAGCTTCGTCTTATAGTCCGAAGACGTCTGAACATAGATCCGCTTTCATTCTTCACTTCACTACTAACGAAGCCTGAAAGCATATCCCAAACACTGCCCGTTGACTTCACTACACGTATACTAGAACTCCTGTTCAGATCAGTATATTACAAACTCAAAACAAACAGCAGCTTGATCAGGAAGAACACCCACTTCGATAACTCGAGCGTTAACAGCCTCAAGCGTTCTTCACAAGCTTTATTTCCTTCAAAGCTAATGAACTGAAGAGCAAGCGGAGGAGACCGATCTCTAAGCTCGAAGATCTCATTGATCATCTTGATTGTTTCTTCGGGGCTGGCATTTTCAATCCATGCACCATCTGTTAGGATGTAAATAGTGAGAGGTATATTACGTTGAGTACGTTGTGGTGACATCGCCCTAGAGAAGGTTAATGCCTTGGTGCTTGCCCCTCCATCAACCCTGGAGACGTGATCATATTTGATCCGCAGCAAAGAATCTAGAATTCGTGTTTGGCCCTGATATCTTGCTCGATCTAGCATCGCCAATAGCTTCTTCGTGTGCTTTGACTCGCAATGTTCAGTTGAATTGGTGAAGTATAGATGAATGCCTTCTGGATTATCTTCTTTAATCATGTAAGAAAGAGCTTCCAGAACGTTTCTCACTTCTTTTGTATGGTGTCTCATAGATACAGCATCATCAATCAAGAAGATCTTCAGAAACATTAGCATGAGCTAAAAGGCAATGAAACCGTAATTGTACATACGTGCTCTCTCTTCCCTAGACGATACAACAGTGGCCCAGGCATAACCTTCGAGTTTTGATGTCTCTGCTTGTTCTTGGATTTCCAGACAAGAGCGTCTGCAACTGAGCAGTACGGCACGTTTGAAGGATGAGAAGAGATTATCTCTGTTGGAAGTTGAATACTGTTCTTACGCGGTTGAATCTTAAAGTCGGTGGTTTGCAGGCTCGTTTCTGTATATGTGTTAGCGGGTTCCAACAAGGTGACAACTTCTTTGATAACTAGGATGTGTACCTAGAGTTTTGGACACCTCTGCTGAAATTGATATGCTTAATTCTGGGAGAGGTTCATTTTGTTGTCTCGAGCCTAAACCCGAGGAAGTGTCTGAGTCTGCGTGGGATGAGACTGTGGTGCTAGAGTTGGTGCTGGAGAATGATTCCGTCCCAGACACGTATTTAGGTTCCTCGATATACCCTCGAAAGTCTTGAATATTATTACACTCACGACATGTCTCAATTTCACTTTGACTTCCCGGCAATGTTTGAGATACATCGTTTTCTCTGGTTAAACAAGAGCTTTTCACTGCAACCAAATTGATTGACGATTCTTGTTGGTCCGGGTCCTCAAACGGAATGGGCGTGGTGACATTTGCAGCCTCAACTTCATCTTTGATTGGAGAAAATATTTGCGCTGGGCTCCGAAATACTACTGTGCTTTGACTTCGTTCGGACTTATTGTCGGTACTAGCAGCACATTGATCTTCGGCCTTTGACAGAATACGCTGCGCCTTATACCATAGTTGATCAGCATTTGGGCGCCCTTCGGGAACTTCTAGCATTTCTTCGATCATAAGGCTGACAACTGAGCGAGAGATATCGTCCTGGCTTCGAAGCATATCCAAGAGGAGTCTATGATGATCTTGAACCGTATCTAGTATACCAAGGCCGTCGTGGAAATAGGGTCTACTTGCGAATCTTCCGCGCATATCGACTTCATCTTTGCGTTTCCGACGATACCTCTGTGTACCTTCGTAGCCACTGACAATCCATGTAGCCGCTTCACTGAAGACACATCCGAGGGACCAAATGTCTGCACTTTGCTTCGGGTGGAAGTCGTGTAGCTTGGCCCCGGGAACGATCTTTGAGTACTCAGGGGCTCCTGCAAATTGATTTAGACAAGACTGATGGTCGGCTGCTGAAACTTACCATAGCTGTTCACAGCGGAGGGACAGGTACCACCCGACCGTAGTCCTGCGAATTGGTTCGTACACAGACCTGTGAGCAAGAATCTTACTTCATACGGGTTTGCTGTATTTTGGCTGGCGACCAGAATTTTGGAGGGTTCCACATCGAGATGCCAGCTGTAAATATCAGGACTGCTTGGAAGAACAGGGGAACTTTCATACCAACAAGCGGACATTGACCTGGGAAGCGCGGGATCATGTGCTGCTTTGTAGGTAGCTCCTAATCCTCTTATGATCGCAAAAAGCTCTCTCCAAAATTTGATGGTGTCCTGTTGGGTTGTGGGTGGGTGTACCTGCTGGAAGTACTCGTCCAAAGTACCTCTATCAGCGTATTCGAAGATAACGTTGAAAGCGTTGTCCTGAACATAAGTTCCACAGAACCCTATAACGCCTTGATCATGTTTGATATTTTTGAAAGCTGCAACTTCATCGTCATAATCTTCTCGAGCACGGAAAGTCTTGAGGGCAAAGAGATTGGTGTCGGGGCTATCGTCCTAGCATTTACGATTAGAAACATGGACGGATTTCTCCAAAGACCGGCTTACGAATCTTGACTTCCATGGGCGTAGAAAATTGTAGTCCTCGTGGATTCTTATCCTGAAAATGCTGACGTCGAGGCTCTTCTTGATCGGCTCCTTACTCACTATAGGAAGAATTCGGTCTACTGAAAATCGCTGATTTAGTGATCGATGAAGAATAGGCACTGCATACTTCCATTGCTTGTTACAAAATTGCTCGTAAGTAGCCGGAGCTGCGTCTTCAAAGGCAGTTAGAAAATGTGCAGGTGGATCACTGGGATCGAATGGTAGCTGGGCGTCTCGAAGACTCTCGTGCTCTGTGAAATTATGGATACAATCCCCTTTTCCTATTTCGAGGAGGATGCAGAAGACTGCTGTATATCTCTTCAGTATGGCTTCAGCATAGGTCGGAGGCTCCTTGGGATAGTACACCGCGGCGAGGATGCTGTTCAGTCGTGCGTTACGATTCTCTTCAAGATATGTCTCGACCGCCTTCACAGGTACGAATGCACGGCGCGAGTCGGAGGCAGGACCTGCGACGGAATAACACCTCGTCTCCTGGAGCCAGGCAATGAAGCCCTGCACAGTTGAATTGTCTTCCGGCCTCGCCATCCGATGGAGACAGATGCAGCAACGAGCGTTTGAGATTCGTGCAGTCACGTGTGGATATAGGGCAGCCAAGAAGGAGATTACGTTGTCCTGAGATGATGGATAGACGGCATTCCTGATCGTGATAGTCGTTGCTGTTGTTCTCGTTGACGTGGATGCGACAGGATGCGGATGTTGACGGGCCAAAGCTGCTTTGCAGTCGAGGTGTGCCTCCCTTGGCTCAGTGACACATGGCTGTGCAACGTGTGCAGTAAGAGTGCCGCACCACAGTGGTAGGTCATTTGCGAGGCCTTACCCGTATCTGCTGCCACCTGCCGTTCGAGATATCCCTGCGAGCTGAAAGTCCATAAAAGAGATTTTTACGCCACTGGGCAGAGTAGGACCTCATGCCGCCCACTGGAGGCATCACCTCATCAGCAACTCGCCACAGCGCAGTGTGGCAACGATCATCACGCTCAGTTGGCCTCCGCACGGGAATGCTCATGGCCATGGGGCACGTTTGAGAACCCTCATCTCGCACGTATCCAAACGCTGGAACTAGTGTCCATTATCGTTTTCGCGATGAACACGTTAGGAAAGTCCTACAGACACATTTCACAGTCATTTGCCTAGCGTAAGGTTTACCTAGGTTGGTTCCACGGAGTACAAAAAATAGGGGGTATCTAATCATTTCATCGCGTTCGTCCGCCGGTCCAAATATCCCATCTAATTTGTTCTTTCCCTCCTCCAATCTCCCTTCTATCGATCATTCCAACTATGCAGATGGCCCAAGCAGGGAGGCCGTTGCATCATCTCTCACGCCAGAAGTCAGCACTTCGTCGTTCTCATGAATCGTTTGCTCACTCGCGCTGCCCTCGTCGCGCTCGTTTACCTTCATCTTTTCCCTATCGTCGTTCTCGTCTTCTCCGGGGTTCGGCACCGTCTCCGCCGCCTCCGACTCGGCGGCGCCGAGATATATCGGTTCCTTTGGGTCCTCGCTGACGATGATTTCCATCTTCGGATCTGCGTCCTTGTGTGCAAACGAAGCCATCAATCGCTTGAAGAGGCCCTGCTTCTTTTGTCGTTGTTTGGGGACTGGCTGGCGGATAGTCCAAGAGTATGCTAGAGCGACGATTATTTTCCCCGAAAGTTTCTTCTGCCTTGCTACGTTGCTGACATTCTCGTGTTCAATCTGCAAGGAAGCATCAAGAGGTCCCTCGGTGACTGCTCCATGTGTAGCTGCTGCAGTGATAGGCGCTGTCAGATCGACGCCGGCCCCTTTGGTAGAGTCTCTGATTGTCTTGATCTCCATTTCGTCGCAGATCAAAACCTTAGTAATCATTGGAAGTCGGTCGGCTTGGGTCCTTGCGTAAATCTCTTGCACGGCTTCCCTGTATTTCTCGTCTTGCATGAGCTTCTCGAAGTTGGGACCAATCTGCACCATGTCATAACTCTTGAGGAGGTATGCGGAGACCGTGGCCGTATTCCCTTCCTTCAATTTGGCTTGAGCTCTCACAAGTTTCGTCAACTGTACACGTCCACTGTCGTTCCTGTTTTCTTGGGAGCTTTCCGTGACAGCATCTACAACGATCTCATTGCCCTTTATTTCGGGGACCAGTTGTTCTGGAACGATTTCGAACCCGGGAGCCATGCTTTGAATTGGATGGAGGACACTCTTGACTACTCGTCCTAGCAGCTGGTCGACGCGATCCGCTTGAATTCCTCCCCCTAGGATGATATAGTGACCGAGAATTTTCTGGATGTTCTGGTTCTCCATGACTTCGCCAGATTCGTTTGATGTGGGTGGAAGAGGCATAGAAAGTCGGAGATAGTATACAAGGGAAGAAGAATTTGCGTGCGAACCTGTGAATAGACCAGATGCGCTGTTGGAATATTTGAGCCGACGAGAGATCGCGCAGCCTTTCGAGTGTTCCGAGGACCAAAACACAGCCTCCACGGGGGCTGAAATGCGCAATGGCTGCCTACTAATGCTCACGATGTTGCATTGTTCAATTTTGGCTAAGCCTCCCGAACAAGCTATACCAGGTTTGCTTTTCTTCAGACAGGCTCTTCTATTGATGATCAGTGGGAAGGGTCTCCGGTGTGTTAGAGATGAAATACGCCACACGGCGCGTATCATCAGCCCACTCCCCAATTCGGGCGCTCGCTGACAGGACGAGCCTCACGTCCAGTTTTCATCCATGAGAAATACCTCCATGATAATCCTCTGTCTCGCCTCCCCTAAAGGACACCACCATTAACCTGAAAACCCCTCCTTACGATGCTCAACAACAAAACTTCTAACGAGCATCAGCGTAAGTTCATTTACTAGCCGTTCATCAAAGATTCGAAATCTCCCCAAATGCTCTCCTTTGCAATTATCGAGGTAGTACAAAAGGTTCAGCTTCGTGCATGCATCCTGCATGCGCATGCAGCCTTCCATTTTAGTCTTTGTCGTACCTCCACTCCCAGCCTCGTGGCCATGGCTTCTCTTGCACTTCGCCCCATTATTGCTTTTATTTCAAAGTCCATCGTAACGAATAACTTCTGCGGCTCCTCGCCACCACCAGCAGTGAGATAGTGTCTCAGTGGTGAACTCGGTCAGATCACCGAGGGAATGTTTTGGTCTTTGGTCAACCAAGCTCTAGAACCCTCTCCGCAATTTTGGAGTTATTCAATTTGCTTGTACTGTAAGCTCCTAAGTGTCTTCCCAGTAGTATTTGCATCATTAACAATTTTCCAATAGCGCTAGGTTAGCAGAAATCGTCCTGCCGGCGGAGGAATGAGACGAAACATGCGCAGCTTTTTCCGCAAGGGGTCCTCGATATCCACAGACACAACGCAAGGCCACAAGTCGCACAAGATCACAATTCAACAACTACCACTACGACCAGATAAATTCGACAAGGATGGAAGACCACAATACTGCGTTGACATATACCTTGACAATCATGCTGAGGCCGCGATTTCCAAGCACTATTTCTACGACCCTTGTTCCGACAGAGAACTCAGTTCTTGTGCTTTATACCTCAACGAGATGCTGAAGGAGGGAAAATATGATGCGGCTATTGCACAGGCTACAGGTGTCCTCATAAAAAAGTATGGACAGGATCTTTTCAAGCAATTGACTCTCGGCGAACTCTCAGAGAAATTGGAGCACCCGAAGCTGGATATTCAGGTTAAGGAAGCTATTCGAGTCGAAGGCTCAAACAATACTATACACAGGCTCCGCTGGGAGCAACTGGAAGATTGGGACCTTTGGACAGGAATCAAGCAGCCATCTGTAACCGTCAGACGAATTGTTCCACAGCAGAATTCGAAAGGCGTCAGCAATAATCTGAGTCTCAATGTTTCTCAAACACCAGCTCCGGAAAAGAAGAAGGGCAGAGTCAACATTTTACTCGTCATTGCTCGGGGCCTTGAGAAAAAGGGAGATGATTATTATGAGGTTGACCCCGGCATCACTTTGAGCGCAATCCTGCGCATGAAGCGTACACTCGAGAAAGACGGCTCGCCTGACGGTTATCATATTATGTTAGAGGTCGTACGGCCGGGGACTTTTGAAGCATTCAAGCGGCATCTCGAGTCGAAGCCAGAGGGGTATTTCGACATCGTTCATTTCGATGTACATGGCGAGGTCAATCAATCAAGGTATACCGGCACTTGCTTGAATACTTTGCAAGGCTCCTAGCTAACCAAGGTTCCGTCGTGATAGTTCAGTTCACGAGCCTTTCCTTCAGTTTATGAGCGAAGACACAAGCTTTAACAAATTAGTAGAAGTCCCAGCAATCAAAATTGCAACGGAACTTCGTAAATTCAAGGTTCCTTACGCAGTCCTCAATGCATGCAAATCCGCCAGTCCATCTGCTGGAGATTGCGGAAACCTCAGCCATCTCTTTGCCCGGCAGACCTCTCTGAAAATCCTGGCAATGTCATTTAATATCACCGGCGCAGCTGTAAAGGTTCTCTGCGAACATTTCTACAGGAGTTTCTTCGCGGACCTGCAGTCATTCTCGGAAGCAGCCAGTCGAGCACGGGATGCATTACGGCGTAATCGTATTCGAATAAACCATTTCCCATGCATCGAGGTATTGGACTGGTTCGTTCCGGTCACCTATGCATATACCGACAATACCCTCCCAGAACATTGCCTGCCAAAGCGCACCCTCTTCGGGAGGTCTCGGGTTTCGCTCAACTCCTCTCTAGCACCGCCGCCACCGCGGAGTAGCAGTGGCTCGTCTATCAAGAGCTTCGTGAGCTCACACAGAGGGAGTTCGTTGCATGATGCGGATAACTTTCTCAGACTACGTATCTCCGACTTAGAATTCGAACGGCAGATTATACGTGATAACGTCATTCGTCTCTACGGACCAAGCATCAAAAGCTATGCCAATAGCGATAGTTACATTGGCTACATTACGGATCTTTGGCGTATCACGAACTTCGCGGAAGAGCCGTATGTGATAGAAGCTAATGTAATTCTCGACTCCGACCATGATTTCAAAGCGCTTTGGAAAGCAAAGGAGTACATATGGGGGCCTTGTCGGAGTGCACAGGCGGTTCTTCCCAACAAGCTTGTCAATTGGGAGAACACGAGTTCGGCCAAAGAAAAGACAGTACCAAGGCCAGTTATAATCGTCGACCACGCAGACGCTTTATTTCCACCCAATCCAACACAGGACCAAGTATATAGGCGAGGTCAATTGAACAAATTCTTCGAAGAAATACTCATTGAACCCAAAGCGCAACACAAGGAATTTCGAGCGCCTTTCTTGATCTTTGTCTCCGCAAACGACATTCAAAATTTGTCAATTAGCCACTTCCCCAATCTTGGAGGACGAAAGTTTCTTTACGAATGGCGTCCGGTTCCTGAACCATACGACAAACAAGCCTTCGGATGACAATTCGAGCCTGAAGGAATTGAATACACCACAACCTGATATTTGAAACATTGCCTCATTACTACGATCTTCGTTTAGATCTTTGGACATCATCAATACTTCAACCATCTTAGTATCTGCCTTAGATACTGTCCACCAACCTCAGTGGCTGATAGAGCAGAAGCCAGCTCTCGAAAGCTAAAAATGCCATATCGAACTGCGTGATGCCCAACTTGAAGTGGGTATCCCCACTGCGATGGAGATCGACAGAATCAACCAAGTAGGCGACGCAGTGACAGCCCTGAACCCATTTCAGACAGCTGTTGTGTACATAACATTTATTATTTTTTAATATTCAAAATGCTGCATACCAACACACCGCACCTTAATTCCTTGCGCTTTTAGCATTTGGCATTGAATCACCGAATGCAGTGATTGAGGGAATGCTCGAGGTACAATCAGACATCAGAGGAAGCTGATACCGAAGTTATTTCTACAACCCACTTCCACATCCCCCGAGAGATCAAGCTCGCGAACCAAGCGGTGTAGATATCAGATTGCCTGGGGTAGCCGCGACGGCTTTTTGACATTGCGACTGCTTTTGCGCGACCCCGCATTCATTTAGCCTCTCGATCCCGCTATGCAAAAGTCCTTTCGGGGGCTATCACCCCGAAACAACAGATCATATTTCTCCGACTTGCCAAAAGTTGTTTTTAATCCCCGAAAAAAATGATGCAGGCCCTTAATTCCATTCTTGCGCAGTGACGAGTGTTGATCCTTTGGCCCGTATGCAGAAGTGGAATCGGATTCCGAATGCTGGTCTAAATAGTCCGAGCACTACAAGAAAGCGATATGTATATGCTTGGTAACCTGACATTTCAATGTAAAAGAAAAAATAAAGATGAAACTTTCATGTCTGCTCTCCCTTCATTTTGGCGTCAATGTTTTGGCAAGCCCAACCCTTCTTATGAGGCAAAGCAGTAACAGTACTACTACTTCCGCGCCAATCGTAGATCTGGAGTATGCAATATACGAGGGATACTACAATGCAACTTCTCAATTGAAAATATTCAAAGGGTAAGCACTTCTCAGCTTCTCGACTCATCGTCCTCACGGATCCCGAGAAGATGAAAACTTCAGTTTTGGACACAACGGCTAAGTAAAAGCAGAATTAGATACGCAGCTCCTCCCACTGGGAATCTAAGATGGCAACAGCCTCAAGCGCCAGCAACGAATCGAATCCAGACCATCTCCGCGAAATCTTACCCACCAAGATGTCCTCAAAGCAACGATGCCCCAATGTGCGTCTAATGTCCACTTCTACTAAGTAATTTGACTCACTTGGTACAGGCCAGCAAATTACAACTTCACAGCTTCCGGACTCGGAAATGAAGATTGCCTCTTCCTCAGCGTCTTCACCCCCAAAAACGCCACCAACCTCCCGGTCCTCGTCTGGATACGTAAGCTCCACTCCCTCGTCTAAAGACCTCAACTAATATCGATCAGATGGAGGCGGATACGGCACCGGCCAAGGAAACAACGATCTCTCCGAACTCATAATGACAAACTCCCACGGTTTCATCGCCATCATCATCCAATACCGCCTCGGCGCCTTCGGCTTCCTGTCCTCAGTTGAACTCTCCCACTTCGGAATCCCCAACGCTGGCTTATACGACATGCATTTCTCTCTTCAATGGGTGAAGCAATACATTCATCTCTTCGGCGGCGATCCTTCACACGTGACGATCTCGGGAGAAAGTGCCGGAGCAGGAGCGGTCATGCTCCAAGCTATGGCTTTCGGCGGAACCCAAGGCACTGAACTTTTCCAGAATGCTATAGTAGCGAGTCCGTATCTGCCTATGCAGTGGGAGTATAATGATCTCGCGCCTACTCAGGCTTATTATCTTTTTGCTCAGGCGGCGGGATGCTTCAACCAAGAATTGAACACGGTGAACTCTACGATCTTTGAGTGTTTACAAGGGAAAGATACAATTACTTTGCAGAATGCAAGCGCGCATGTATCAGCTGGAGGGAAATATGGACAGTGGGCTTTCTTGCCTGTTACAGATGGAGAATTCATACAAAAGCGGCCGTCTGAGCAACTGCTCGCAGGTGAGGTGAATGGGATGAGGATGCTTTCTGGAGTAAGACTTCCCCTCCTCACCCTGCACCCAAAAGTTTAATAAAACACAGAACAACGCAGACGAAGGCCCCGGCTTCGTCCGCCAAACCATCACAACAGAATCAGACTTCGACAACTACATCCAAAACCTCTTCCCACTAATGAACACCACCCTCCTCTCCCGCGTAGCATCAACCTACTTCATCCCACCAACCATCCCGGGCCCTCTATTCAGCACCCTCGGTTCCTCCGGTCCAACAGCACTCAATCAATCCGAATTCGGAATCGGACAACAACAGCGCGCCAACAATTTATACGCAGAAACGACGTTTGTGTGTCCTAGCTACTGGCTTGCGAGCGCTTACTCCAATACTCAACCACCGAAGGAAGGGAATGGAGGGAAGAAAGCATGGAAATATCAATATTCAGTACCGCCGTCTGAACATGGTGCTGATTTAGATGCTTATTACGCTATCAACCGCGAAGCGCTGGGATACGGGACTTTATCTCCAGGATTCAGGACAGCGGTGCAGAAGATTTGGGGACGATTCATCATGTTTGACCACCCTACCCTGCCCAGTCCCGTAATCAACAACATAACAACATCAAGCAACGGAACGAATACAGGAGATGACATCGCAGCTTCCGGAACGGGACACTGGCCCCTCTGGCAAGGAGGAGAAGGAAAAGATGGATACAAGATGTTGAATCTCAACATGACAGGCGGACACGAAACGAAGATTCTATGGAGTAGTGCAGATGGAGTGAAGTTGAATGTTACGCAGTATGCTGGGCCTGGACTTACGGCCATATTCGATGTTGTGGATGCGTGGAGTTGGGAGGGTGGGAGAGGGGAACGGTGCGAGTTTTGGAGGGAGGTTGGGGAGTGGGTTCCTGAATAGGTGGTTGGGGGTATGAATTATGAATTATGGGTATACATTAACGCCATTACGCTATGATCGCATAAAATCGAATTCCGCCAGAAAGCAATTTGGCCAAACATTCGCAATGGTTGGTACTTATCCCGAACTCGAAGGGTTGCATGTGAATGATCCGATCGTGTTGTTCCAAGGCCCGTACGTCGAGAGGTCTGCGTAGCCTGGGAACTCGATGATCTCGTTGCAACCTGAAGGGCTCATACAAATATCGGAGCAGTTGTTACTCCTATTATGATGTTCAGCAACTGGTTGGCACATGCAAATCTGCGTGGGGAAGAAGAGAAAACGTACCTGTTGACCCAACAGACAACACCTGGTATCGGCTCAAACGAGGAAACATTGTATGCCCTGGCAGACGAAGTTAGCGTTCAACTCCCAAAACAAGCTGGTTCGAATGAATTCACCATGGAGCATCAAGTGTTGTGCAGCTGTCGTAAGCAAGAGGAACCGTCATGGCGGTACATTCCCCCTTCCAATTTGGCTCTGTGCAAAGAATGACCTGGAATTTCGATCAGCATATGCTCTCCTTATTATATCAATGACTCTCGTACCTCTCCAGTCCCATTCCAAGCCAACTGCCTAGCAGCAATCCCCCTTTCCGACGACACAGGTGACGAAGGAGCCGCAATCGCAGCAGTAACAAACATCGAGACCAAGAATTGTTGAAACTTCATTTGTAATGAACACCTGATTTCACTTCTCTCTTTTATTTTCGGGGAATAGGAGAAGAAGACTTTAAATACTCTACGAAAAAAAACCTCTCGTATCCAGCCCCTCCCAACGTCATACCATCCATTTCCAGGGTCCCTGCAGATCTGTCGGCAGATCCTTGGATACCTGCAGCTTTGACAGGGATCTTCGTTGGTGGCACGGATACCGGCCAAAGCCAATGAGGTGTTTAAATCACCTGGTGAGTCTCAAGACGAGGTTTTATTTTGGGACATAAAGAATGGAAATACGAGGAAAGCGCGACGATAAAGGATGAAATCATACATGTTGTGGAACTCGTGGTGGATAACGCATCGGGATCGGGCCGTAAGGCTTGACCACATGCATAGAAAAGCAACCCGTGGTTCCACAATGCGTATTGAGAGACATGCTGAGAAGAGTTGAAAGACCAGCACTTGCTAGTTGACAGAGAAAGGACGAGCGAAAGATTGAGCAGTAACGAAATATTCGAACGCTAGGCAAAGCAATTCTTAGCCTAAAGATTCTGGGGCATTCTCAGCAGAACACCGTGGATCCGAGCATGAAGAATTCTATTCGCGGCAAACCCGGATGTCTCAATGCCCGCGGAGTAGATTCGAGGCAGCTGATAGCAATGCTCTCGTTCATATATAGATATGCGAGTCTTTCTATCCGCCAAACCTGATATTCAGCTTTTGTACTGTCGATGTTTCCGCCGGTATGCTCAACGCCAAACAATATGTCGCTTTTCATGATTCATAACGCCGTCAATGCATCGATACCACACGTTTCCACACCCTTCACTTGTCAGATATCCGGAGACTCTCTGCCCTCCACCTACAACAACTTCAACCCACCTGTAACCTTATCAACCACACTCAACGGCCCGGGCCCAATCCCCAATACCGTATGACTACCCGCCGCAATCTGCGTCCTCCCCGCATCGGCAATAACCTCCGCCACCAACCCTAAACTAATCGCTTGAGCTTGCAACATCTCCAACTCATCCTCGCTCTTAACCTGTAAAGCTACCTTCATCTGTCCTTCTCTTTCCCATCTCCTCAGAATTATTGATTTCGGATCGTTCTTGAGGAAGCGCTTATAGCAGGCTAGAGTTGCATGTCCGCACTGTGCTGCGATTTTACCTGTGATATGTGTTAGTCTTATGAGGGTGGAAAAGAGGGGAGGGGAAGGAGGGAGAAGGTACCTTTAGTCATGCCTAGATCCGTTCTAACAACGAGGACCATTTTACACGGCTCCCCGTTGTCCTGTGGGATGTCTTCCATCTTCACCACAGGGTTGCTCTCCTCCTTCTTAACTACCACCTTCTTCTCTTTCTTGACCGAAGCAGAAGTAGCTCTCAACCCATCCCTCTTGTCAGCCTCTAAACCATTCGCCCAATTCGGCGCATGGTCCAGTATACTCTCATCGATATCCTCCTCCTCACTTTCTTCTTCATCGTCGTAATTCGATACTCCGCGCACAGCTAAAGCGCCTTTCGGCATGAACGGTATTGGTAAGAAACCTAGGGAGGATGCGATTCCAATCATGTATCCGCTGACAGCTGCAATGATCGCGGTCCCGATTAACATCGCCAATAGAGTTGGTGGTGGTCTGAGGTCTGACATTGCGTATGAAGTCGAGGAACTGAATGTTCGAGGGTTGAATGTTGGTGTTGAGTTGGACACCGAAGACGCGGTCAAGTCGCGAATTGTGCAGAGAAATTTCGGGGACTGAACTTTACGTCACTGGGTGCCTGAGCTTCCGAGTCAGGCGCAAGTTTTGAACGCCAATCAAAGAATTCAGGGGCTTTGACAGCGCGTGGATTCCGCGAGGGTGCCTGGGGTTTCAGGGCATGTATTTTGCGAAATGCAACAAAAGAATGGGATGTGGATCTTGGCCGGCGAGATGAGATGAGATGAGGGTTGAGTCTGCTGTTTCTCGTTTATTGGGCTTGATAAATGGGATAAGAGAGAGAGAGAGGAGTGTACTTTGGAGGAAGAGCCGAATTAAAAGGAAAGAGCCTCTTAGAAGAGGTGCTCTGTGCGCTGTCACGCCTATTTGAGTCACTGCCTGTTCTGGTTGACAACCTCAGGCTCTACAAAAGAGGGGGTACTTGATACCTCTGACGACTTGAGGCCAAGATCACATGCTGACTTGGATCGGAATCCGAATTTACGGTCAGCGATCTATAGCATTGTAGTAACATGGGTATCAAGCTACATCTCTCAAGACATTTCGGACATTGAAGTTTAGGGCGTGCTCAACCTCACTTCCTAGCAAATCGGCCAAGAGCAGGACCAAGCTCTTGTTCCGACTCCTTCAGTCGCTCCTGCTTCCTCTCATTCTGGCTCTTCTTCAATTCCTCAATCCTCAATCTCTTCTCATCAATGATGTTCCTCGAGCCCTTCTTTCTGAGATACTTCCTCAGAGAGCTGTTCTTCCCTCTACCACGATTCTTGATATCTGCAATTGGATCCACTGGCTTCTTGTCTAGATCCCGCTCTGCTTTTCGCTGCTCCTCCGATCTCAAATCCAAGTTTCCAACAAAGTCAGGATTCAATGAGATCATCTCTGGTTGCAGCTTATTGAGCAGCGTCCTGACCTCAGTTTCTTGTCGCTGCTTCGTGTTCTCGTATGGGTTGATCTCCTGGGCGTCGAAATTGGGTTCTCCAGCACCTGGTACAATGATCGATGAGAATCCAGCATCGTGCGACACACCCAAAAGATCCTCGAACGGACACCACTTCACCCGCTCTATCCGCCTACCCTCACCTCCCCAAGCCATATATGGGCTCTGGATCTTCTCTTGCTCTAGAGAAGATTTCGAAAATAGACCTTTCCATATCGAGGTTTGTGTTCCCCATCCTACAGCGGTTAATCCTCGGTCAGATATTGCGACAGATGTCGCTGGCTGCCTCGTGAAATAGCTATTGACTTCCTTGAACATTCGAATGTCCCATACTGACATCTTCAGATCTTGACCTGTCGAGACCATGTATCGACCTTCTCGGTCGATACCAAGTGCTCGAACTGGTCCACGATGTGCTAGGAGCTTGACTAGAGGTGTAGTAGAATTTGGAGACCAAAGGGTGACTGTGCCGTTCTGGTGGCCCATGTGGAGGACAGCATTATGTGGATTCTGAGTAAGAGATGTAGGTGATCCAAGTTTGGTAGGTATCTCAATGACCATTTGCCCAGTAGATGTGTCTTGGTACTTTAAGTAGCCGGCATTGCCCTGCATTTGTCAGAAATGGCCTGTAGAGGAGAACAAGAGCAAACTTACCACTGTAGCTAGCAGGTAGTGATAGGGTAGAAATTCCATATTGGTGACCTCAATATGCTTCTTCAAGCAATGAATCTCCACGCCCGCTCTATCGTATATATAGACGTACTTCTTCTGCGCCACCGCAAACATCTGATTATTATGCAACCATTTCGCATCTCTGACAGTCTCTCCCAACTGTAATTCACACCCCAACTTTCCTTCTCTCCAATCCATCGTCGCAATATGGCCCTTTCGCCCTGCCAAAAGCAGATCTCGGCCATTTCGAGTATAGTCGCACACATATGGACCCAAATTATCCAGCTTCAGCTCGAATCTCTTCTTCGCCGTCTCGATTGGGACATCTGCTTGTATCTCGTCTTGTCGAACTTTGTAGGTTCGTTCGAGGTCTGTTTCTGGCTCTAGGAATCCTTCTGTGTTCTCGTGTAAGATTTCTGCATCTTTGGCTCGTAGAGTAGCGGTTTTGTATTTTGCTTCGAGGGCTTTGAGATTCCCGCGCAATTTCTTGTCCTTGATTCCTTTTACTGCGAGATGTCAGCTTTCGCACGATCACACTGGACACCTCTGGCAATGGACGTGATGTATGTCTTACATGGAATCTTTCTGCCTCTGCCATATGCCTTCTCTGCTTCTCTCCGCCGCCGAATCTGTGCAGCATCTGGTGTAGTGGTCGTCGTCAAATCCAACCTCGCTCTTTTTATCGGCACAGCACCATTGAAATGCACCTTGCCCTCACTGGGGGCATCCACAAGATCGAGATCCATGATTACTTCTAAAATCAATGTCCCGACTCCCAATAATAACTGGCTTGAATCTTCATCGCTGAATGCTGGTCGATGTTTAAAATCTTCGGGTCCTTATCGAAGAACTTTTAACGCCAAGACTTCCCGATAAGCGATAAGAGCGGCAAGCACACAGAAAATGCGGAAAAGTTCAGAACCCCACACTGCGACATCCTTCGAGAACCAGACTTAACTTTTCTTAAAAATCGTTCACCGTGGCTTCGATACCTTTCAGATTCAAAGCCGGAGGAAACGGCACTATGCCTTCTTCCACTGTACAGCACTCGCACAGGAGCACAACAAAAGCTTCTCATAAACCATTCAAATCCAGGAAGGCGAGCAAGGGTGCTTTGAAGGAGATTTCTAAAGGTATGTTCACGATGACTCTCAGCAAGTAAAATACTAAGATTCCGAAGGCAAAGTATCTGATCTTAGCCATCGAAAGACACCCCATCAGCAAATGATGTCTAAATTCGACCGTCGAAACCAAGCACGACAGAAGCAACTGAACAAGCACAAGGAGCATTTGCGCGAGACGAATGTTTTTGCGGGCCGTGATGGAGCGCCTAGGATAGTTGCAGTCATACCTTTGTGCGAAGATGGAGATGCTGCGGCTGCGATTCGGTTATTGAGTGGTAGTCTGGACATTGAGGCCGAGATTCCAGACGAGGGGATTGTAAGGACGGATATTGATCGCTTTAAGCAGAAGATTCAGTATCTTGTTCTGAAGAGAGACTTGATGGCTTGTTTGGATGCTGGGAGAGTGGCGGATTTCGTCATTTTCATCATGTCGCCGGAGCAGGAGGTCGATGCACTGGGAGAATTGATCATTAGAAGTGTGGAGAGCCAGGGATTGTCGACTCTTTTGACAGTGGTTCAGGGTATGGACAAGGTGGAACCACCGAAGAGAAGACCGCAGGTATTGGGCTCGCTCAAGTCCTACATTACGCACTTCCACCCGGAACAGGAGAAGATTCACAACTTAGATTCAAGGCAGGAATGTGCCAATCTCATGCGCTCGTTATGTACGACAACTCCAAAGGGGGTCAGGTGGAGGGACGAGCGAAGTTGGATGCTTGTGGATGAGGTTCAGTGGCCAGAGAACGGGGAGGAAAATGTCGTCTTGACAGGCGTTGTGAGAGGAAGGGGGTTGAAGGCCGACAGATTGGTTCAAGTTGGTGATTGGGGAGATTATCAAATCGAGAAGATCACGGCTGCACCATTGGCTGTGAAGAAGAGAAAGGTAGAAGAGATGGCGGTGGATGCTGGAGATGCAGAGAATATCCTAGAGATCCCAACCCAGGACCAGGACGATCTCGCAGAACTGGCACCCGAAGAGATCATGATGGAGGACGAGATCGATGCCACAATGTCCGTTGCGACTACGGACAAGAGAGGAGTACTGTTGGACGATCATCACTATTTCTCAGACGACGAAACACATTTACCAGCTGTTCCGAAGAGGTTACCCAAGGGAACATCAGCCTACCAAGCAGCGTGGTTCTTGGGAGACAACTTCTCGGATTCAGGGTCAGATTATGAGGACTTTGATGGGCAGGGAGATGTGTCTATGGATGCTCCAGCCTTACCCCAAGATGGCGTCGAAGGATTTGCACCAAGAGAACCAACAGAAGCTGCTCCCACAGAATACGCGAAGTCAGAAATGTTCTTGGATCCGAACCCAGATGACGAAGCAGAAGCAGAGCAACTAGCTGCGTTTAGAAACCGAAAAGTCGACGAAGCGGCAGAGGACAGAGAATTTCCAGACGAGATTGAACTTCATCCACACGTACTTGCGAGAGAGCGATTAGCAAGATATCGTGGACTGAAGAGTCTACGGACGAGTCATTGGGAGGAGGATGAAGACAGAGCACACGAACCGGAAGAGTGGAGACGACTACTCCAAGTGCCAGACTATAAATCAGCACGAAGTCAAGTCACTCGCGAAGCACTTGTCGGTGGTGTAGCAGCTGGGACACGAGTCCACGTCCATCTTCGCAACGTCCCTACTTCTCTCAAATCCTCATACTACCCCTCACACCCTCTCAACCTCTTCTCTCTCCTACGCCACGAACACAAGCGCGCAGTCGTCAACTTCAACGTTACTCTCAGCTCCGACTACCCCTCACCCATCAAGTCCAAAGAAGAACTAATCATACATTGCGGCCCCCGCCGCTTCGTCATTAACCCCCTCTTCTCCCAAGGAGGCACCACACCAAACGACGTCCACAAATTCGATCGCTACCTCCACCCCGGCTCCTCCGCAACCGCAACCTTCGTCGCCCCCCTAACTTGGGGCTCAGTACCAACCTTATTCTTCAAACGCAACTCCTCAACCTCTACCTCCTCCGAACCTCCCCTCCAACTCATCGCCACCGGCACCTCCCTCCCCCCATCCTCTTCCCGCGTAATCGCCAAACGCATAATTCTCACTGGCCACCCCTACAAAATCCACAAAAAGCTCGTTACAATCCGCTACATGTTCTTCAACCGCGAAGACGTCGAATGGTTCAAAGCGTTGCAGTTATGGACCAAACGGGGGAGAAGTGGATTTATCAAGGAGAGTTTGGGAACTCATGGATATTTTAAGGCTACGTTTGACGGGAAGATTAATCCGCAGGACAGTGTGGGGGTTAGTTTGTATAAGAGGATGTGGCCGAGGAATGCTAGGGCTTTGGGAGCGGGTGAATTAGAGGCACTGGGGGAGGGGAGTGGGGATGAGGAGGAGGGAATGGATGTTGACGATGGAGGAGTCGTTGTTTAGACTTTGCATAGACTATGATGGGATGAGAAGATCGGCGTTCGCTTTTAGAGGAAGATATTACAAATTTCCAGCAGGACAGCCTGTGCAACAAATACAGTCTTTCTCGCATATCACCCAGTCTTCATCAAGCACATCTATCTCCGTCTCTAACTCCATCACAACCTCAAACTCCAAATCCTCATCAACGTATCTATTCAAGTCCCTTGTACTAATATTTGCCTTCTTCCTAATATCCCAATATTTCTTGGACTCTTCTGCTGGATCGGTATTCTCTCCCACTGGTAATACCGTCTCTTCGGGACGAGAAGTTGAAGCGGAAGGGTCCTTTGAAGGCATGTTTGGAGAGATGTTCCGCAAGGTGTCTCGATCAGAGGATGCGATAGACTAGGAAATTATCAGGTGAGGTCTTGAGGATGAGCATGAACCCTGAAATACATACATCACAAGATTCGTCTTTCTCCTGTCCCGGCAGCGAAAGCCTTTCCAAGAGTTTCTCGAAATCCTTCAATGCTTTGGTCGTTGGTGCTGGCGGTGGCACCGTCGGTGGTGTTGATATCCTCGGTGGTTCAGATAATTTTGACGGTAAAGGTGGCGACGGGGACTTAGCAATAGTCTGCAACTCGTTGGTAGCAGTATCTTGAGTATGTCTTGGGGAATCCAGCAGGTGCTTTGCCATATCGATTTCGCTTTTGAAGCGTTTGTTGCAAGTGCAAATTACGGCCGCGGCGGTCATCTTCTCCTCCTTGGATCCTGCCATGTCTTGAGGCAGAAAGTCAACGTCGATTTGCTTCTATGAATGGAGTATTTTGGAAATGAAGAATGTTGAGAATGGCTAGCGTTGAGAATGCTAGATCTCTAGAATTCTTAATTTTTGAGGGTGGCTGGTTTTGAGAATGGAATCTTGATAGGTTTGAAGATAATTGGATTGGAAGTCTTTAATCTGGATCCTAGGAATAGAAGAAGTAGAAACGAGAAAGAGCCAAAGGGAAAAGGAGATGGGCGTCTTTGTTTGCACGCATAGCTGCAGTAGGTTACACATGACAACACCCGCCAACTGAAATGAAAATCTGGTTTGCAGAATCCTTTTCCTCGCCAAATGGCGGAGATTATATCGAGCTTGAGTACTTGTCTGTAGGTGTAACTCGAAGCAAAGCTTTAGAGAATCCCATCGCCGCAATGTCCGCACCACCCACAGTCTTTGTCACACAGTCCCCAATTTTGATCCTGGCTCATGCCCCTCGATGATGCCCAATTCGAATGTACCAACCATCCCTCATCCAAACCACTGTTCATCGCTGTTTTGCCGACAGTTGTCTTCTTGTTTCCATTCTGCGTTGCCTTGAAGTCATTCTTCCGATTTCCAGCCTTGTTTCCCGCGGTGGAGGAAGGAGCATGTCTTCCAGCGAATCGAGGCTTTAGGAAGTTCAGACGCGGATTTTGGACATGAAAACTCGTTGAACATCGATTTCCTCGTGCAGAGAGTGGTATGAACTGTAAACTGGTTAGTACCGCAAACACCTTGGATTCGGCAAACTTACAAGATGATCATCTGCGGCATCTTGTAATGACAGTCTTCCGACAAGGTCATTGAGATACTGTGGCGGGGGTTGAGATGCTGCAAACTGCTCTGAAGGTATCGACTGCGGGGCAGTTCTATGTCGTGGAGAGTCTCGTTGATGCTGAAGCATTGCACTTGCATCCTTGAAACTCTTATCGCATGTGCACACCACTCGAGTGGCGGTAGCAACCATAACTGATGACATTGTAAATGAGCTTCCTATCATCCATCATCAAATAAGGAAATGAAGGTGCTGAACTTCTTATCATGAATGAGCGAATCGAGATAGGGCATTGGCTGAGAAGCGACATGCAATGCGAAGTAACACGAGGCACCGGAAGCGGCAGCAAGCATGATGCACTTCAATGAACTTAGCTGATTCGACGCGACTCCAGCACGAGACTTCGGCGATCAGTCAATCCGAGAGTTGTTTCGTTTGAGAAGGTATGATGGGTAGAAGGGAAGGAGTATGAGGTTACCACAAGTGACATTGATATTGAAACTTTAGTATTAGTGAGATTCGTTATTCGTATTCACAAATCTGCAGCTTTCTTCATATATTATGATGCCAAAAAATTTCCAGGTCGCAAAATTGTATGCCACACTACCCCTCATTGCCTCTTCATCGTACAGCCTAGTGGACGACTACTAGCGCCTCACAAATTCCTTCAAGAAGCCTGAAATCTTCCCCATAACAATGAAAAGAGCGATATCGCTCGGCTTCCAAATAATATCCGTTTGAAAATGATTCGTAATAATAACTCCTGATTCTGTCGCCGCAAGTAGTAGGTGTGGAAAGGAGAGAAGGAGCAAAGAGACATACCGAGAAATTGAAGGTCGGAAGAAATACTATCTCTAATGTATGGAGTCCTCGCTAAAAAGGTCCCCATACTGTAACGTACTACTCTTCAATCGCCAACACGTTGATGTGGTTGGTGATGTCCTCGACCCAACTCGAAATCACCTTTCTGTAGCAGTGCTTGACACGGCGTCGCCTCTTCAGTGGATAGAGTAACCGTTTGCACTCCCTGCAGTGCAGAAATAGAAGTTATTATAGTGATGCTCAAAGTAGAAATTACGACTGCCACTTGGCCTAGGAGGAGTCCGTGTTGATAGAGCTATTGTTGGCTCCGCGATTTCATCCAAGGAATAAATCTTTGGGGTGTCGTCGCTGAACCGACTAGGATCTGTCTTGATGGATGTCATGATGTCAATTTGACACTGACGCTATCGTCGCCCGTTGTCTGTTCGAGCTTTTTCCCTGGAGGATTATATGGATTGGTTCGAGTAGTAGAAAGCCTAGAGGCTTACGCAGGGGTATGTTGTGAAACTGTCCCACCATGACATCTAGCATACGATGAATCGGGATGGTTGGCTATGACTCGTTGGCATTTCTCTGGAGTGGACAAAAGTGGAGCTTGGCACAGAGCTGCTCGCGTGGTGTACTGGTAGTAAGTACACTAGCTAGCTGGTGCCACTCTGCGCACCTCTTTGCCGTGGTTTCTGACAACGCTATATATCCTATGGAAATAATGATCCGCGTCAGGAATGGTCTGAAGAGAGTAAGCCTACTACCTGTTGAACGGAATAGACGAGAAGAATTCGCATCAGAATAAACTAAGTTCAGTCTCGGTTTCTTGTCAGACTTTATTTCATATACGCCATCACCCGGACTCTCAATATCATGGTATAGGACTGGATCTTCGAGAGCCTTGATGATTTCGTGTAGCAGCTAAGCAGCTACGAGACGTGGCCACGGGGCGTGACGCCAATAGAAGTATATTCGAGAGGGGCCCAGTCTGACGAAGCTTAGTTTCGAGGAGAGCCTAGATGAGGGTTGGAAGACGAGGGCGAGACTGAGGCAGTGGTATAGTTGACGCTTTCGGGTTCTAACCAAATCCAGGAATAAAGTCGTGTCTCAGAAGATTGAAATGCAGCAAAGTAAAAAGTTGTAGATATACGCACAACCAAGCAGACATGTGATAATCTCCATCTTGACCCCAATGACGACTTTTGGGAGCGGTCGCCTGAGTTGTCCCGACTGTCCCGATTGTCCGATCGTTAGGCATAGCGCTCAACGATAGCCAGACGGTTCGGAAAATGCCCCTTTGACAGAATTTGTTCCACCCAGGCAGCCTCTTCGATCAAAGAGTCAAAATGCCAAATGAATCACCACCGCCCAGTTAGAGAGTGCGTACCCCACATCGACGAGGATTTGACAAGTATTTGACCACGTTTTGAGCCTAGCTGGCCGGAGTCTCCAATCGGGAACAAGTTTACCCCAGAGTCTGAGCATCCGCTTTCTAGATCGAGATAGGATTCTTCATCGATTTAGAGCGGCACATATTGGCAGGCTGATGATGAAACTCTCGACTTCTTGACGTTGCTGTCCAACTCAAACACACAACAGACAGAGAGACAGATAAATTTCAACTTCACCTTTTCTTCTGGACTCGTCTTTCTTGCCAATTGAAACATTCACGGATTTTGGCTTCTACTTCAGAGATCAAATGATAGATTCGAGTGGCGGAGATGGTCGTTGTACCATGGTCCAAATGACTGGAAACCCGGATGTCTACCGAACACGTTGATCTCGAAGCTCTTTCTAATGCAATCATTCAGATGGCAGAGAATTGTGATAACGGACATCCGAACGCTTACTGCGCCGAATCAGGTTGATGAAGTAGATGAGGGTTTGGGGTTTCGGCGACCTACCGTAATATCGATATCTGACTCAAACACATTACACAGCTATTGCTTTACCATTGGTCGCGGAGGATACATCATTCTGCTGGAAAGAAACGCATACATATTGTGGCTGTCGTCGAGGGTATCTGTTTCACGAAGGCTTCCAGCGGATCATCGTAGTCGCTGGCGAGAGGTCGTCTTCTGGTCATCTGCATAACCAGGTTGCTGAAACTGTGCGGTGGTACAACGGACATCCGAAGGAGGGCTGGGGTTGCTGCGGTCGACGAGAAGAACACTGTGGAGTTGAAACTGAGACTGTTAAGTGAAGTGAAGAATTACAGTAATTTGACCTCGAGGACTTTCAGGCCAACATGCACTAGCGTCTCGCTTAACCTTAATGTCCCCTTGAAGCGGCACCAGGTCTCGCGCCACTAAGAAGAAAAAAAAGGAGGCTGCGACCCAATTCAAGACCGCTTCCACAACACCACAACGTATCTGAATATATCAAAAAGTACAAAAAGAATGTATCCAGGTAACCCTGGGGACATGAACTCTAGAGAAACTCTCTGACGGGGAGTCGAACCCCGATCTCCCGCGCTTTGCCATGTTAATGACAAGCGGAAATCATGACCGTTAGACCATCAAAGATGTTATGGATTGCTGCTTAGATGGACTTGATATTATTATTCAAATCTATATTGCTTTTCACGGTGAGTGTGGGAAAGTGGGGTAAGCTGTCGGCTAGTAGACCAATAAGGGCTTGCTATCAATAGGTAGTGGCTTTTATTATGGGGCGGGGTGATAGAAAGATGACGACTCTTTCTTCCTTCTTCCTTTCTTTCATGGGGGCAAGCCCCCAACCCCCCAGATTCACTGCACTCGAGAGTAACTCTTGTAATATATCTTGGGCTTGCGTAAAAAAGATTTTATTTATTTCTCAAGTTGGAGGAATTATCTTAAAGTGTTTCATGACTTTGAATGGAAATAAACCCTGTTTTGTCAGTTGAGAACCCGTATTCAGGTGTTGGTGGAGAGTGCACTGAGACAGTGATCAATGTGGAATGAGGCCTCACGCTCGATCGAGCATCGGCTCATATGGATTGTCTCAGCTGGACTGGATGCACTAGTGAATTCACTTTATTAAGGGAACATTCCCACTTAGCTAGATGTGCAGATTAGACATCACAATACCACTCCTTTTGCCCTCTCAACTGATATGTTTACAAGTCTGCCTGCCGTTAATGATAGATTATAAATTTTCTATTAAAGTTTCTTTCTCGTGAATTCATGAGAGATCCTTTTCCCTTACCTCAATTAAAAGCTCAGCAAGTAATGAGAGCCTTGGAAACTCAACTCGCGAGGGACAGCTTCACAGAAGCACTTCTCATTTCACAAAATTTAAAATGATTCACACATAAGAGAAGAGACGGAGGTATATCGTTTAGCATGCATTTCATTTCCAGGCAGACCAATTCAGTCCGCAAGGCCAATTCATGCAGGCCTTAAGCGATCTGACGTTCTCACTAGTACCATGCCAATCGCACGTACCAGCGACGGCTTCATCAACTATCCACCCAAATCACAAACTTCCTAGAATACCTCTCCCTTCGCCTGCCTCGGCCCTAAACATCCTGAAGATAGCGCTTTTGAAATTTCCAAGGAGCTTGCTGACAGTTGCAGACCTCCTCTCTGACAGTATCGGTCAATCCCACTATATTCTTGGACTTCTTCGGCGTACTTCGAGTCATTGGCTTGCCCGACTTGTCAACTCTGCCTGTCTTGACTTTGTCCATATTGCTCGGTCTGAATGAATGACGCGCGGAAGCTTGTTCCTCTGCCCGCGGGCATTTCTTCAGGCCTTTCTCCTCCTTGACACACGGCCAAGTCTCCTTCTTATACTTTTGCAAAGCTTGGATGAGCGGTCCATCAATAGCTGGATCGAGACCAAGGACACCTTGACCGAACATTGTCTTAACTACATCTCGACCACCACCACCAAATTCCAGGTTCCAGAACATAGCTGCGTCGAAGTAAAGTTGACGCAGGGGAGCCTTTGAGGGCAGTACCGAGAAAATCTTGCGGAATTCATCCTTCAGCTCTGGGACGAATTTGCGACCTTGGAGATTGTCCTTCACCGTCGAGGTGACTGCATTGGCGAAGTGGGCGCTACCGAGGATGTCGGCGAGAAGGTAGGCGTCAATGTGAGAGGAATTGATTTGGGCATTTGTATAGACTGCAGTATCAATCCATGAAACAAATGAGTGAAAAGACTCCCATAATGGTGCCAGGTACTCTTCCGAGCCTGTACCGACCAGTACCTGAAAGTCGTATCTAGGTCTCTCATCGCCCTCTTCGAAATCGACGACGTGGGGGATACGAGAACCGATATTGGCATTGAGGAGCAGCCGACTTTGGGGAATGTTGATTTCAGAAGTCTCATTATTGGACGTGACATGGTAGACGATTATGAGCTGTTCAGCTTTCGATCTAGGACACGTAAGTAACATAGTGTAGAAGTTGATGGGTATAACAAACTTGAAGCTCGGCTTGTGGTCTTCAAAGCCCTTCGGGAGGCACTTAGTCAAGTCATCATCCACTTTGGAGCTATTGCTTGGGAGCTTTTCAAAGTCCATGTCGGGAGGAGAAACTTTTCGGGTTCGGGGTTTCCTGTTCATGAATGGTAGTGTAGGCATGCCGATCTAAGGGTAAATTGAGGTCAGGAAGATGAGTGGCGATTGTGGAAGGTAAGAGAAGAGGCGAAGAGGCGGGACTGAGTTGAGGTTGACAAGATCGAAATTGGTTGAAAGTGAAAGCCAAGATGTGGTCAAGGTTGAACTTAAACTCAAGCTGACAAGATCGACTGAGGTTGAGGAAGTAAGATAATTGAAAGTTCACAAGCGAAAAGCTACCACCCACAGGTTGCATACTGGCACACAAGCAGTCAACTTCGCTACAGCAGGGGGATTTCCAGTCACTAATACCGAAATCGAGAGGTGGCTGCAGCTTCGAACAGGACAAAAGTCAAATTACATGCATTTATCTCGCCTCTTCCACTTGGAAGATCACTGCGGGAAAGGGGCTCTCGAACTAGCACTTGTGATGGAGCAGATTTAGGTCAAAAAAGCCTACGGCCGAAACGTTCCAGACGTCTTTCGTACACCACACAGCATGTCTGCAAATATCTTTCCTGCATATTTCCAGCATATCTCACTCAATCAATCTCCCCTCTCCTCCTCCTACCTTCTTCCCACAACTCATCATATTTATCCCTCTTTCTACTCTGTGGCGGCCTTTCACTCCTGCTCCTTCCGGCCTCGTGCCCTCCAATACCACCCAGCAACGCGCCACCCAAAGTCCCCAGACCAGGGAATATGGCATCCCCAATCACACTGCCGCCAAAGGCTCCTAAAAACGTATTCCGACTGCTATGAGCTCTCTTCCTTGGCTGCCTTGACCGTTCTAAATCTCGATCCTGAGAACTATCTCTATCTCGAGAATGACTGCGATGGCGGTGGTGGTAATGTTGTGGAGGCTCTGAGATTGATCTTCTTCGCCGCAGATGTTCGTCTTCGGAAGAAGATTCGTCGTCCGAGTCGTATTCATCATCGAAACGGACTTTTTGGGGAGGATGTCGTACTTCGGGTAGTTGAGGGTATTGTGGGTTTTGAGGAGGGTAGTAGTTGTGAGGCTGGACTGGCTGTATGTGTGGATATGGTGGTGCTTGAGGATTGCACGGTTGCAGTTGTTGATGATGATTCGGTTTGTAGTCTGCAGGATTAAATTGAGGCTGGGGGACTTGTGGTGGGGTTGCCCAAGGCTGATATGGAGGAGGAGGGTAATTTGGTGCCTCCTCTTGTTGACTTGGCTGGTTGAAGCTATTGTAGTAGTCCTGTGCTGCCATCTTTGCGGAGATCAGATGTTCAACAATGAGTGCAATGAGAGATGCCTTGCCTTCGATAATAGATATAAAGAGTGGCGTAAGAGAGAGAGATCTGACCTTCTGACCCCGCGAACAGGATTACCTCACCTTGCATAGAGTCGTCGAAGTATTATGCTCACGTCATCGATAGCTGAACTGCAGTGCCGAGCAGCGACGGGATTCTTGGTAGAAACCCAGCAGGGCACATGCTCCAAAGAGCAAGCCGGTCGATCCGGGTCGGCATTAGCATTTCTTGACATTTTATAGATTCGTGTTATTGGAGCAGAGAAGGCAAGAAAGCGCCCGAGAAGTGAGGGCCATCGGTTAGTCGGAGACGCTAACCCAATTTCTAGTGCCTTGGTAGAACGCCCGTAGAACTCTGGGCACCTTGACCCTCAACCCTTCTTCAACCCAGAACGCTCAGTCTCACACATTTCGATTTCATCAATCCTTCTTGCAGATACATATTCTTTAGTCAAGATTTGCCCTTGCTTTTCTCAAATGCAAATCGAGATGAATCTTTTCAGTGATATGATGAGTCGACGGAGTCGGCCGCTGTGCTACGTCCTTGTTCGATTATCTTGGGCTTTGCTTCAACACACTTCTTTGATGAGCTCTCTTTTTATATGCATTCAAATCATTTGTTATTCCTCCTCTGCCTCAGCACCTTCTCTTGTCACGTGTAAGTCACGTGGACATTTCCTCGAGTATTGTATGCTTCATCAAGGTCGAGAAGGACGTTAAATCCTTCGACTGCATTTCAGCTACGCCCAAAAATCAAGCTTATTTCAATACTGTCACTCCCGTGTTGTTACTGGAAGGCATTCAAACAGCCTGCTCGGCATGGCCGTGTGCAGGCTTCAGCATACCTTATTTTTGCGCCTCAAAAGATGTTTTAGGGCTGATTTACCAATCAACCCCTGCGAAGAAAGTTATTTGAGACCTATCGCGGGAGTATGAACTTCAGACAACACATAATGTGGAGGCATCGTCATCTACAAATACTACTTGTTTGGATGCTGGCCGACACAAAGTGCCTGGTTTGTGAGTAGCAGTAGATCAAAATCATGTTCACTTATGTCTTCGTCGCTGTTGGCGGTCTGGTGCTGTTTTGGTGCTCGCAAAAATGGGCATCGCTGAATCGCAATATTGCTGCTGCAAAAGCTTCAGGGCTTCCGTATCGTATATCTTGTTCGTGAGATTTCATGTCTTCCCAATCCTTTTGATAGCTTTATACTCGACTAACTCCTCTAGTTATTAGTGGTATTCCTGGGTACCTCTGGATAGCGACTCACAATCTCTTTCTCGGACCACTCCATGCGTTCAAACCTTCGCGAAAATGGCTTTGGCCCAAGTGAGTACCAATTCTCGTTCTCGATTCACATTGTTAACAAGCTTCTAGGCTCATCCATGTCCATCGAAGTTGGTATTACCCTCAGGAAATGCGACAGAGTCTTGGCGAGGTTTATCTCATCGTCAGCCCTACCCAGATATTCATGGGCTGCAGCAATGCAGAAGCCAATTTACAGTTGACTAGTCGCCGTCTCGACTTCGCCAAACCCGTGGAGATATATGCTATTGTAGATATCTTTGGGACTTCCCTTCTCACTACTGAAGGAGAGGAATGGAAAAGGCATCGCAAGATTGTCGCTCCGGCATTTTCAGAGAAGAGCAACACTGTAGTGTGGAAGGAGACCTCGCGACAGACGGATGGTATGGTCGGTGTTTGGTCCAAGCTTGACGGGAATGAACCTGGCAGCATGAAAGTCAAGGACACTGCTCCGTACACGGCGACTATGGCACTGCACGTCATTTGCGCAGCTGGATTCGGGGTGAGGCAGTTGTGGGATGGAGAAGATGAAGGCCAGCTTGGAACAAATACCGTCCCTGGGTTCAACACCTCGAAGCTCATTCGTGGGCATACCTTGACTTTCAAGGACTCGTTGAACACATTGTTGGATGGAATTATCTGGTTGGCGATATTCCCGGTGTCGCTGCTGAGTATGTGTTTCTCGTCGTTTGCTTCGTCTCTACTAACATATCACAGAAAAGTCGCCTTTTGAGCTACATAAGAAGCTGCTTCGAGCATTCTTCGAATGCACAGATTACTTTACAGAGCTATCGGAATACAAGCTACAGCAGATCGAGCGTGGAGAGAAATCGGAAGCAGGAACGATGGATATCATGGGTAAATCAAACCATCCTTTCTTGCACACAAAATCTTACCTCTTCAGGTCCGCTCGTCAAAGCATCCGAGAGAACCCCAGATGATTCAAAAGGCCTCTACCTCACCAAACAAGAAATGATAGCCGACTCCTGGATCACCCTCTTCGCAGGCCATGAAACATCAGCCAACATCACCCATTATTGCCTTCTCTTTCTCGCCATCGAACTTGCCAAGCAATCTAAGCTCCAACAAGACCTCGATTCCATAATCGGCACTCGACCCTCATCAGAATGGACATACGAAACTGACCTCAACCGAATCTGGCATAGCATGATTGGGGCAACTATCAACGAAACCCTACGTCTCATGCCACCTTTGATCGATGTTCCGAAAATCGTGCGCACCACACCTCAACCCTTGGCTTTTGACGGGAAGAAAGTTACTGTGCCTGCAGATACGATTATCCACATCAGTTGTGTGGGCGCACATCGGAATCCAAGATACTGGCCTCATAGTCCGAGCAAGCTCTCGTCCAAAGAGCATGATCTGGACGATTGGGTTCCAGAGCGCTGGCTACAATCTTCACCTACGACAGCTCCGCCAATTCCAAAGGAGCCCCTTCCCGCAGAAAGTTCGGGCGAGAACACAACCTCATTCGACACCCCTTCTTCCACGACCTCAACGCTCCACATCCCACCTATCGGTGCCTTCCTCCCCTTCTCTCTTGGTGCACGTGCCTGTCCCGCTAAGCGCTTCGCACAAGTCGAGATCACCGCCACACTTGCTACCATCTTCTCCAAATATACCTGTGAGCTGGATGTCAGCGAATGGGCTTCAGATGCTCAGCTTCAGAGGATGGATAAGTATGGGAAGAGGAAAGTGTATGGGAAAGCGATGGGCAAAGCGAGGGAACTGATTAGGAAGAGCGAGAGCGAGATTTTCCTGTCTATGACTGGGAGGTATGTGCCGGTTCGATTTTTCACGAGGGGAGAGGGGAAGTTTGAGGGTGTGTTTGCTTGAGGGATTTTTGTGATTTTATAAAGTGCGTGAAAACAGATTGCTTAAGTTGAAAGAGAATCCACGCTCTTACGCCCATTACATCCACCGAGTTACATTGCGTCTAAATGATAGTTTAAAAACATCGCATGTGTTCTGTCATCAATCTGCTCTGTCCTTCAAGTCTCGGAATTCTGCTTGCAAACTAACTACTTTCAAATGGGGGGAAATGTTCGCAATTCACAAAACAGTGATGAACAACGCCCCTAAAATTGCTGCACCAAATGAGGTGAGGATGTCGCCGATTCCTTTCCCCAACATCATAGCACCGCTCGTACTAGTGCTCTTTGTCGTACGGCCTGTGCTTGTACTTGTGCTGGAGCTCGAGTTACTAGTAGCAGAGGTGTTCGAAGTTGTTGTTGAGTTGGTGTCCATATCAATGAAGAAAAACGTCCCTGCAATTGGCGCGCCAAGGACCGCAAGAGTATGGAAGGAAGAGATTTAATAACTCAAGATCGGCATTTTCCTTAAAGACCGAAATGGCTGGGATCACTCACATTGAATCCAATTCTTGCCGAAGTATTAAATCCCAAGCTGGCAATACCTTTGTTGTTCAATGCAGTAGGCTGGACGTAGAGGAGATACATGTAACGATGACTTCCTGTGTTTGCTGCTGAAGCAGCGCATTTATTAGTAGTAGCAGATGTCTTGTCGAAAAGCCCGGCGGTGGACAGGATTTGAGAATTTCGAGGTGAGGCGATGGTGAGATTTCCGGCTAAGAATTGGCGGACATTGCGAGGTGTGGGGTTAGCGCGAGGGCACGTCAGGTCCGACCTTGGATATTACCAGCCTGGAAATTTTCAACGCGGAGTAAAGTGGAGTATACCATAAAGAAAAGAAAACTAGAGCTCGTCACGTTTGAGACATTGGTGATGTTCTCCACTGAAAGTTCGAAGGGAGCTTTTGCTTCAGCAGTGGAAAGCGTGATGCCGGGTGTTAACAACGCTCCTTCTCTGGAGTCCGAAGCGAATTATCAGTTGATCGGGCAAAAGGAGTGGTATTGTGATGTCTAGTCTGCCCATCTAACTAGGTGGGAATGTTCCCTCAATAGAGTAAAATCACCACCAGTGCATCCGGACCAGCCTAGACCGCCTATATGAGCCGATGCTCAATCAAGCGTGCGGCTTCATTTCAACATCAAACGATGTCTTAGTGCATTGGCCCTAATACCACCTAATTCCGAGATCTCAACTGACACGAATCCTGCGTAGAACGAGAGGCGCTCAGCGTCGTGATGGTTGAAAGAGAATGTGAGACAAGTTTGACAGAATGCTGCTGACGGCGCGCTGAAGCATCTTTACGAGGTGGAAGATCACAAATTGTCCGCAACATGTCAGTAATGGAGTTCGAGCTGTCAGGGTCCTCGGAACGTTCATCGACGGCTCAAACACTATTTAGCCGCAGAAGCGGCTTTGCGGTCGCCCGAATAAAAGACCTCGAGAGTTCTCTGCCATCCTATCTGATATTTGAATACTCAGACTCTTAATCTAATCCATCGCGCTCGGAATTTTCTTGGTAACTTACGCCGAATCTTAACCTTCGTCGCTTCCAACGCGGTTAGTTAGTATCGACGCTCTACTCAGGCGCTACTCACCCTCACCTCACCCTCTGCTCAGGTTGCTCAGTCACGCTCCTGCTCTCACTTCTTTCTATTATTCTATCACACCACTCTTGTTGCTAATAACAGAGGACCTCGGCCAGCTTTCGCATGCGATGCGCGAGTCGAATGTTATTATACGGACTGTGAGCGGCGATCGGAGCCGAGACGACGGCACTATGCCTGAAAAGGCTAACGCATCGGTCAACGGATTGGATTATCCCGAACCTACGCGAGACCGAACATACATGTACGTATTCACCGGGCAACTGCCCATACTTACCAACCGCTTACCCGATCTTAAAATCGTTATAACTTTGCGAATATTTAATAGAATCTTATAAGGTTTTTTGGAAAATACTTGCGACAACTAAAGTTGTAATTGTATTCAGAAATTAAAATGTTTAATTAATATTAATAATTTAAAAATTAAAAATTTAAATATTAATTTAAATATAAATATTAATTTAAATATAAATATTATTAAAAATATTATTAATTTATTAGATACTGTAGGCTCTTAGTACTCTAATAATATTTTATTTATATTTTTTTAGATTCGATCTGATAGAATTATAGTTATTCTTTTATTTTTTATTGTTTTGATTGGGCGGTTGTCCGGTGAATACGAGTACTTCTACATGTCTCGCATGTGTATTAAGCCTCGGGATATCTTCCCGCCTCCATCAGCCAACCTATCTGAGTCTCCTGACAAAGGAGCATCTGGCCTAGGCGTAATATCACGTTTATAATCATGCCATAGGTACAGAGGACAACACCAACCCTGAAAAGGTTTTGCAATTTAATTCTTTAGACCATGAATCCCTCTCTGAGCTTTCCTTCTTTCCTTGCAGTTATTAGATTCTCATATCGCTTTCTTTCCGACTACACCGAAGCTCTTTACCTCCAGCAAGCCCAATGGACGGAGAAGTTCGCGAGACAGTAAGCACGAACACGTCGGCATCCACGCAACCACTCCCTGGCTCAGTTACACCTGGGGTAAGTATGGGTGATGGAGAACAGAATTGTTCTCCCAACGAGGAGCCACCTACAGTGGCTGAAAACACCGGTGGCGATGACTTATCACGACAATACGAGCTGATCAGTGCTGATAACGCTGCCGAGCTTCGACGATTAGCATCCATTGATTCCATTCACCGTCGTGGGTCGCTGGAACATCCCAGTGCTGGAGCTACTGACCCTGAGCTGGATCCCGCGAGCCCGCGATTCGACATTTGCAAATGGGCCAGGATGATTCTTACATCCATGGACGAGGAGCAGATACCAATTCAACAGACGGGTTTCTGTTTTAAGAATCTGAATGTGTATGGATCTGGCCCGAGCCTCAACATCCAGAAAGATGTGCTTTCAATCTTCATGGCACCATTTAGACTACACGAGTGGATCAATTTTGGTGACAGAAATCGGAGGCGCATCTTGCATGGTTTCAACGGCGTTGTAAAGTCTGGTGAGATGCTGGTTGTTCTCGGTCGTCCTGGTAGCGGTTGTTCGACTTTTCTCAAAACAATATGTGGAGAATTGCATGGTCTTGACCTTGAGTCAAAATCACCGATTCATTACAATGGTCAGTATACATGGGTTGCATTTGAGATTTGTGCTAATATCCTTAGGCATGCCGATGGATATTATGATCAAACAGTTCAGAGGGGATATCGTGTATAATCAGGAGGTTGAAAAACATTTTCCCCACCTGACTGTTGGGCAGACACTTCGGTTTGCAGCTGCTGTTCGGACTCCTCGGACTCGGTTCCAGCACCTTTCTCGAAAGCGCATGGCCGCGTATATGGCCGATGTCATTATGGCCATCCTAGATTTGACCCATACACGGGATACAAAAGTCGGCAATGAATATGTCCGTGGAATCAGCGGAGGAGAGAGAAAAAGGGTTAGCATCGCGGAAATGGCTCTCTCTGGGGCACCGCTTGCGGCTTGGGACAACTCGAGCAGAGGTCTCGACTCAGCAACAGCCCTGAGGTTTGTTCGCGCCCTGAGAACTGCTTCTGATCTGGCGCACATGACCCAAGTTGTGGCTATTTATCAAGCGTCACAGGCTATTTATGATATATTCGACAAGGCTATGGTCCTCTACGAAGGGCGACAGATCTATTTTGGTTCAGCGAAAATGGCCAGGAAGTATTTTATCGATATGGGGTGGGAGTGCCCCGCCCGCCAAACTACCGGAGACTTCCTAACTTCTGTTACTAATCCCGATGAGCGAAAAGTCCGTCCTGGATACGAGCAGATGGTTCCTCATACTCCACAGGACTTCGAGCAGTACTGGCTCAAATCTGAAGCCTTTCGTACTTGCCAGAAAGAGATCGAGCTCTACGAACAGGAATTCCAATCCGAGGGCCAGTCGTAAAAGAATTTTACGGTGTTCACCGCACAAGACAAGCCAGGCATACCTTACCGAAGTCTCCGTATCTGATCAGTGTCCCTATGCAGGTCAAAGAATGCACAATTCGTGCATACCAACGCATAGCTGGCGACATGACCAGCACAATTGTCCATTCCTCAGCCCAAATCATGATGTCACCGATTGTTGCCTCCATGTTTTATGGTACTCCAGACACTTCCGGTGGGCTCATCAGCAAGGGATCGGTCCTTTTCTTTGCCGTCCTTCTCAATACCCTGATTGCTGTTTTGGATATTCACAAGTTATATGATATTCGGCCCATTGTCGAGAAGCAAGCTAGTTATGCATTTTATCATCCCTTTGCGGAAGGATTAGCATCTCTCCTAGCTGATGTACCTATTCGATTTGTGACAGCGACAATATTCAATATCATTCTTTACTTTCTCTCTGGACTTCGACGGGAACCATCACAGTTCTTCATATTTCTTCTTATCAATTACGTAGCGACACTTACGGTATGATCCTGCATAGTCAAAGTTGTCATTACTTCTAAAGGCTGACGGAATTTCAACAGATGACTGTGGTGTTTCGCACAATTGGAGCAGCGACTAAGAAAATCACACAAGCTCTCGCTATTGCAGGAGTAATGCTATTGGGATTGATCATATATACTGGCTTCGTTATTCCAAAGCCATACATGCATCCATGGTTCAAATGGATCATGTACCTTAACCCGATCGCATACGCCTTTGAGGGTCTTATGACGAACGAGGTACACGGCAGAAACTTTACCTGTGCCTCATCAATCCCTTCTTATTCGAACATGACCGGTACTACCTTTGTTTGCTCTGTTCCTGGATCTATTCCAGGGCAAAGTTTCGTCTCTGGAGACGCATGGGTGCATGCGAGCTACCAATACTCCTACTCACACATATGGAGGAACTTTGGGATTCTCTTCGTATTCCTGTTCTTTTTCTTAGCCACTTATCTTGTGGCTACTGAGTACAACACAACAGCGTCTTCCACAGCTGATCTACTTGTTTTCCGTCGCGGACATGCTCCTCGCGCTCTCACCGATGCAGAAAAAGGTGCCCGGATCACAGATGTGGAGAGCAATAATTGCAGCTCTAACGCGACGCGGGTAGCAGAAGATGAGGATGAAAATTTTGCGATTGCCCCCCAGAAGGACATCTTTACTTGGCGAAATGTCTGCTATGATATCACCGTCAAAGGCGGTAAAAGCAAACGCTTACTGGAAAACGTGTCAGGTTGGGTAGCCCCAGGAACTTTGACTGTCCTGATGGGAGTCTCTGGGGCTGGCAAGACAACTCTTCTAGACGTCCTTGCCCAGCGAACTAGGATTGGTGTGCTCACTGGGGAGATGCTTGTCAGCGGCAAGCCTCTCCAGTCAAGTTTCCAACGGGAGACAGGTTATGTTCAGCAGTTAGGTAAGCTTTATGCTCGTTCTTGAACTTCTAGCGATTATTTCTGACTTTGCAGATTTACACCTTGAAACCACTACCGTTCGGGAAGCACTTCGTTTCAGCGCCATGATGCGTCAACCGAACACCATCTCGAAGGAGGAAAAGTATGCCTACGTTGAGGAGATAATTAAGCTGCTTAGAATGAAGAGCTTTGGCGAAGCCGTTGTGGGCATTCCAGGTGAAGGACTGAACGTTGAACAGAGAAAACTTTTGACCATCGGTGTTGAATTGGCAGCCAAACCAGACCTACTCCTTTTGTAAGAACTCGATATATTGTTATCAGTGTTCTAGGGCTAATTATTTCCAAGTCTCGATGAACCAACATCTGGTCTCGATTCTCAAAGTTCATGGAGCATCGTTGCTCTTCTCCGCAGGCTCGCCGACCATAGCCAAGCAGTCCTTTGTACGGTCCATCAACCTTCAGCAATCCTATTTCAACAATTCGAGAAACTCCTACTTCTTGGCATCAACGGGAAACCCTGCTACTTTGGCGAAATTGGTCCAAACTCAAGTACCCTAGTCGATTACTTCGAGAGGAATGGGGCCAGAAAATGTGATGCTGCCGAGAATCCTGCGGAGTACATGCTCGAAGTGATTGGGGATGGTCATGGTGAGCCAGGCCTCCATGACTGGCCGCGAATTTGGATTGAAAGTCCGGAAAACGCCAACGTACACAAGGAGATTGATCGCATTCAAAGGGAGGAGCTTTCTAAGACCAATCCGGAGAGGCTTAAGGATGTAACCTATCATCCTAAGAACGAAACAGAGTTTGCCATGCCATTTGCTGACCAGCTCTGGTATGTCTTCTGGAGAGTGTGGCAACAATATTGGCGGACTCCGGATTATATTTGGAATAAGCTACTTCTTGGAACCATTTCAGCCTTGTTAGTCTCTTGGCGTATAGCTTCTCAAAGTCTTACTAACCCTAGGCAGATTCATAGGCTTCTCCTTTTTCCAAGCCAACTCGTCCATTCAAGGATTACAGAACGTGCTTTATGCTCTTTTTATGCTAACCGCTACCTTTACCATTATGGTCCAACAGGTATGTATTTATTGAAGTGAACATTTGAGCATTAATTCTGATTCTTCTTAGATAATGCCTCGCTTCGTAACTCAAAGGTCGCTCTACGAGGGTCGTGAGCGACCATCGAAAGCATATTCTTGGAAAGCATTCCTAATGGCAAACATCTTTGCAGAAATTCCATACGCCTTACTTCTTGGTATTCTCGTCTTCGCCAGTATCTATTACCCCGTCTTCGGTATAGGATCATCGCAGCGCCAAGGCTTGGTTCTGCTGTATTGCATAGTTTTCTACATTTATGCGTCAACCTTCTCGCATATGCTTATATCATGGGCCCCAGATCCTGAGACGGCAGGACCTATTGCCATCGTTCTTTTTGCGATGTCGCTGCTGTTTAACGGCGTAATGCAGCCACCCAGTAAGCAATATTCCTAGCTTTAAATGAATCAGCTAACATTCCGTTCTTTCTAGATTCGCTACCAGGTTTCTGGATGTTTATGTACAGGGTTTCACCATTGACGTACTGGGTTGGTGGCATTGCAATAACAACTCTCCACGACCGGGCTGTCAAATGTGCCTCTACCGAAATAGCGATGTTCAACCCACCCACAGGCCTCACTTGTGGTCAGTATTTGGCACCCTACCTGCAGCTTGCTCCTGGCCAGCTACTTAATCCCTTGTCAAACGAGGTGTGCCAATACTGCCCATTGACTGTCGCGGACCAGTTTCTGGCGAATAGTGACCTCAATTGGAGTCAACGGTGGCGGGATTTCGGGCTTATATGGGCTTATGTGGTATTTAATATTTCTGCAGCTGTGCTACTCTACTACGTTTTCAGAGTTAAGAGATGGTCGAAGGATAATTTGTTGGTGAAATTTAAGCTATCGAGATACTTCAAGCGATAGAGTTTGTGAAAGTGGGTTAATGTTTAGTTTTAACAAGTAGACTTCAGTTTTAATTGGTTGAAGACACATACTGTCACAATTAGAAAAAGGACATTTCGGCTCCAGTTTATGGCGGAGTCCATCCACCCCTGACGGGCCGGAGCCAGTTTGAGCTCAACGTTACTATTTTAGGTAACCCCAGCCTGTGAGGCCAATGCCACTCTTCAGCCAAGTTTGGAGAGTTGCACTACCTCTACTCATAAAGGGGGATGTGGGATGCCCGTGAGCTGCACTGTGAGGTCATCAAACGGTCGCTGGCAAAATCGGTTTCCGCTCTTCGCGGATTGCAAACTTTCTCCAGGGACATGAATGTGAGGGTTGGTATTGTGGTAGGCAATTCAGTACAATAGCAGGGGTGTCTCAGTAGTGTAGCAAAGGTATGATATAGGTTGATACAAAGCTAATCTCTGCCTTTCGAAGGCAGGAGATTTTAAGAGTTTATTAAGGCTATGATACAAAAGTGCTTCCACCCTTGTATCGATCCTTTTTTCACCTTTCTTACGTGATACGGGGCGATCGAAGCTGAAATGAATCAGCCATACGTTCAGTAAACCCTGTACAGCTGAGATATTGCATGGATATCCAAAATATGCTGGTAAAAAGGATAGAGAGTTACATTTAGCGCTTTTTGAAACTATTGAAAGGAAGCTGATGCCTCTTACAGCAAAATACTATTTGGATCTGGTCGCTGAAAGGTTTAGAAATGTAGCAAACTTTCTCTTTCACGCTCGGAATCTATAATATAAAACAATTTAAGCTTTTAAGGGATTTCTTATAATAATATTACGAAAGTAGTACTTCGGACTTTTACTTCGGACTTTTTAAAAAACCAATTACCGAACTTGAAAATACTTATTATAAACTTTTATAATATATTATAAAAGTTTTAAAACTACGTTAAAAAAGTAAATAACGTTTTATATATTTTTATAAAAATTAAAAACGAAAATATGAAATTAAATTTTAATTCGAATTAATAATATATTTATATTAATTAAAAAAATTTATAAATTTTTTTATAATATATATTAAAATAATTTTATTTTATTTTATATTATATCGTATTTTTTAATTAAATTTAAACAAATGCTTTTAAAAAGCTTAAATAAATAATACGAATACAAGCGAGTTTAAACTAGGCCAACATATATAAATACGAAGTATTTTCATTATACGGAGTTCGCTTGTTTCGCCCTAGGCACGCGAAAGCAGGCTATGGGATGATAACTTTGCACCACTTACCAATTTAGCCTCTTTCAGCCACACCTCGACCTCTCTTTTCCTGACAATCGACTCCCTTTCGAATTGATCTCCCTCGAGCGTTCCTCTCTTGTACAACCCCGGAAAGACAACGAAGTCCACCTCCAATTCGGCTGAGCGGTTCTTGACATCGTCAAACTGATGATCCCTCATGGTATTGGTATCGCATCTCATAATCTTGTCCTTAGCGATTTCCTCTGTAGTCGAGATGGGCATTGGATGAAAGTGCACCGACCAGCACGGCCGCTGATGGCGGAAAAATTTAGAGAGCTCCACCGCTTCTTTTAAGATGTCCGACAAATTTTTGAAATCACCCTGGGTGTCGTCCAAGCCAGGAGCTACCAAAGGAGCTATCAAATCTATGATGACCGTTTCTAGCTGCTTTAGATAGTTACTTGTGTCTTCCGGGAGCGTTGCATTTTCATCTCTCGACCTTGCTAACAGCTCGACAGTGAGCGCTCTCCAAGTATTGAGCTCTCGTGATCCAATTTTGCCTGACAAACGTGAGCGAAGAGCGTGCAGCCACGAACCACGACAAACCTTGGTTATTAAAATTACTCTCTAGCTCACCCACACACTGTCTCAGCGGCTTCTCGAGCCATAAATCAATCTCCTGGCAGCCTTTTGAATCAAGAATCGGAGATGGAGGGTTGAGCGAATCCTGATGGCGGAAGATAGTTCTACTGATGACATATGCGACAAGCCCTCTGGCCAAAAGCCGGCTGCTTTTGTCATCTTGTAAGATCGCCCACAGCCCCTCTCGTGTCTTGAATTTGGCGTTGACTTGATGATAGATGTCGAGTTTTTCCTGGCTGATCCTAATGCATCGAGAGGTAGGCGTATTTGCAGTAAAATTCATCGACCACGTCCGAACGTCGCCCTTGAGCATTTCGAATCTCTGAATAATCTTGTCGTCCGAAGCCTGCGCACCTAGCAAGTGTTCTGTGCTGTCAATATGCCGTTGCAGGTTGTTGATCTTTCTTTCTAATCTCTCTGTGTTTCGTTTCTTGTCGGCGAGCTCCTGTTTTAGACGCTCATTTTCCTCAGTTAACGCCAAGCCCTCCTTCTTGAGCCTGGTAAGCGAGAAGGTAGAAGGAAAAGGTCTCGCCGTCAAGGTATGATCAAATGTAGAAAGGTGAATGCTTTGAAAATCTGATGTCGGTTCAGGCTGTGCTCTTGATCGGTGGCTTCGGCGCCAGCAGGTACCTGCACCACCGGCTCGAGAACGGGAATAAGATCAAACACCAAAAAATTCAGGTCATCCAGAACGCAGACGCGTAGGTAATGGTAAGCTATTCCTTGATATTAGGCTGACGAAATCAGCTGGTCTTCAGTCTGTCGAGGCGCAACGTTGTGGGGTCTTGAGCATTCCGATAGGGCGCATGCAAGGGGCATTCCACCTACCGTCAAAAGTCGAATAGCTCGGCACAGCTACGGAATATGTATGAATATGGATTTCGATTCTAACATCCACACCTCTGATGATGGAGGTTACGATGAATCTGGCCGATATGTTGCCAAGGATCATATGTACTGGCTAATAGAGAAAGTAAGATCACCGAAGCCCAAATGAAGTTTCCGCGCTAACTTGTATCTCAACCTAAAGGGTGATCGAATGGAAGAAGGACGCGAGATAGACCGCAAAATGACAGAAAGCGTACAAATCGGACGGCGGCATGTTTTGAGTTTTAGCAAGCAAGACTTCCACCAGAAGCTGTGGTTTTGCGAGAGGGACACTCCACCTCGGCGCTTCAACCCAGATAGTAAGTCCAGTACACAGACTTTGTTGCCATCATGACGACTAATGAGAGGACCAGCAATAAATGAACTTTGCGAATTGGAATACAACATCAGGAAAGGGAAGCTAGTTCGTGAAAATAAAGGCCGTCGTGGAGCGTTCGGTGGAAGGTTTCGGGACATAGAGTTCACTCTCTCCATTTTGCTCGGAAGCGCAAATCTGGAATTTCTCGTCAAGTATCATGATGGGGAAATAGCCCGCTGCAAAGCCAAGTATATGGAGGACAAATACCGATTTGCTAGTAGTGCGGTGCCCATGGAGAAAGGCCCGAGCACGGCTTGGGCAGTTTTGATTGACGATGATGCTTCCACGCTCGCGTAAGTTGGCTTGTGTTATCAAAGAATGCTTTGGGAAAGTGGCGAAGTATAGATACTTTGCAATTGGAATTTCTATAGCGGCGCATTTCGCTGATTTGTTCTGCTAATCGTCCTATGTTCATGTCACTGTGCACTAGTGGTGAAATGGTGAGATAAAAGCCTTTTTTTTTTTTTTTTTTTTTTTTTGATTGAGCGGCCTCAGAACAATATAAACAGTTGTTAGGCCAATCGTGGCTTTATATTTTTTACAGCTTTACGTGATTCGTAAGAAATATTTTGATTTCGATTTTGTAATTAACGGTACTTTTAAAAATTATTATATAAGTTTATTAATTAAAAAATTAAAAAAATAATATTATAATATTTAATTTATTTATTTATTATTAGTAGTATTAAAATACTCGAGTATATTAATATATTACGTTTAATAATCGTAGTTTTTACGTATTGGATATAAAAATTATTAATTGTTTAAAAAATTAAATTTAAAATTAAAAGTATTAATATATTCTCAATTTTTACATTAATTCTTTTTTAATTAAAGTACGTAATAAATACGTATATATATTCCAATACTAATAATCTCTATTTTTATAATAAAGATTTAATTTATTTTCTAGTGTAATTTTTTATTTAATCGTAAATTTAATAAATAGTTTTATAATTTAAAAGTTTAATATTTATAAAACGATTATAAAAAATCGTTCGTTTAAAAAAAATAAATAAAAAAATCTTGTAATTATACTAATTATATTATAAACTTTTTATAATAATTATAACTTTTTTATATAACGCTAATTAAATAAATTTTTTTTCTCGTAAAATTAATATAAAATTTAATTCAATAATATTTTAATCGTAATAAAAAAAATATTATAAATTACGTCGTTTTAATTTTTAATTATTCGTATATTCGTAAAAAAATCGAAGAAATATTAATTAATATATAAATCGTTAATCGAAATTAAAAAAGTAATTAAATTAATAATTTAATTATTTCGTATTCGAACTATAAAATTTTTTTCTATTTATATTATACTTTAAAAAATCGTATTTTATATAATTAATAAATTTTTATTCGTAATATTAATCGTATTATATAATTATCGAAAATATTAATAATTCGACGCGTTTTAAATACGATCGAGTTTTTACGATATAACGTTTTAATCGATTTAAAGTTTAATTAATAAAATCGAAATTTATTAAAACGTAAAAAAGTTTTAAAATTAATTTATTATAATAAAAAAATTATATTTAATATTATTATTAATAAAATTAAAAAATTAATAATTAAATAAATAAATTAAATAATAAAATTATAAAATCGATAATCGAATATTTTAATTTATAATCTATATAATTAATCGATAATAGTTAATTATATTTTTATATTTTTAAAAATTTAATTTAAAATAAATTAATTTATTCGATTTAAAAAAATAAAATTTTAATTTTATTTTAAATTTTATTTTTTTTTATTTATTTTTTTATTTTAATCGTAAAATTATTTATATTAATAAACGTTTATAAAATTTTATTTAAATTAAATTTTATTATAATATTTATCGAGTTATTATTTTTATGTATTCATTGTATTTTTTATAATTTTTTACGTTCGTACGATTATTTTAAAACTATAATATCGATTATAAAACGTTTTTCGCTCGTTATTTTTAGTTTTATTAAATAATCGTATAAAGAGTACGAATTCGTATAAATAATAATAAAAATATTAAATAAATCGAATTATTTTACGATTATATTAATAATAAAAATTATTATAATTACTGTATTTATTTTGTTAACTATTTCGTAAATTTTAAATACTAAAACGCTTTTAATAATTTTTTTATATTTTATAAAGTTTTAATATATTAAATTATTTTTTATTTTAAAATCGTTTTTCGTTCGAATTTTATTAGCGATTATAATTACGTATTTAATTTACGAGTTTAAATCGATATTATTAGTATATAAACCGTTTATAAATATAAATATTTTAATTGTTTTTAAATTGATTAAAATATAATAAATTTCGCGTAATAAATTGTTTTATTATTATTTTAATTTTTTATTTAAAATTGCTACGTTTTTTTTCGTTGAAATTTGATATTATATAACGATTAATAAATTAAAAATAGTTTTTAATTAATAAATAAATATAATATACGTTTTGTGAATTCGTTGTTTTCGATATTAATTAAAGTAATTTATAGTTTTTAAATCGATAAATTCGATTTTTTTATTTTAATTTTTTTATTTAAATCGTATTTTATTTTCGTTTTATAATTATATAATTTTATTATTAAATATTAATTAATTTATAAATATTAAATATATATATTTTTTTATTTATAATTTAATTTTTTTCAATTTTTTTTTTTTAAATTTATAAATTATAACGTTAATAATTTTAATATATCGTTTATTTATATATTAACAATTTCGAATATTTTTTTATTTTTTCTAATTAAAAAATAAAAATTATATATTGAAAATTTTATTTTTAATTCGAAAATATAATATTTATAATATATAACGAATTAATAAATATTTATTTTTATAAGTTTATATAATAATTTTTTTATAATTATAATTATTTTTTTTAATAAATTAATAAAAATTATTCGTTAAATTAAAATTTGTAATTACGTATATATTTACGTAACGTTTTGTAATTATACTATAAAATTATAATTTTAAATTAAAATTAAAACTAAAATTAAAATTGTTTTTTAATTTACTCGTTAAATAATAAAAATTTTTATAAAAATAAATTTTTTTAATTCGTCGTTAAAAATTTAAATTATAATTTTCGTTTTTTCGTATAATTCGTTTATTATTTTATTTTTAATTTCGTATATTAATTTAAATTTAAAAGTCGAAATATTGTTATATATAATTAAATCGTATTATATAAATTTAAAAACGTTTTTTATAAGTAATTTATTCTATTTTTTTTATTATAAAATTTCAAAAAAATTTCTAAAAATAATAATAATTTTTTTTTTTTATAATTTGATTACGAATTTTATATTCGTTTTTTTTTTATTTGTTATATAAATTATATCGATTATAATTTTTTCTTTTATACAATATTAATTAAAATTCTTATTATTCGTAAAATCGTTATTATTATTATCGATATTCGTAAAATTAAAATATTTTTATTCGAAATAAATCATAAATTTAAACTTATTCTTCGTATTTCTCGATCGTTTATAATATTTAAACTAATTTTCAATTAAAATTAAATAATCGTTATCGTCGTTTTTTTAATTTTTATTTTCTTATATTATATTTACCGTTTTTAATTTTTCGTTTTTTTATCGATTTTTTAATTTATAATTTTCGAAAATAAAATTTAATTATAATTAATTTAAAATTTATCGATTCGTAAAATAATTATATAATATATTTTTCGTTTGTAATTATTAATAATTTATATAGTTCTTTCTATTTTTTATACTTTTTAAAGATTCGAATTTCGAAATTAATTAATAAATTTAAAATTATTAAAATATTAAAATCGTTTTTTATTATTAAAATATCGTTAATTTATTATTTAATTTACATACGACGAAATTCGTTTATTATTTTACAAATAACGTTTACTTTTTTTACTACTATTAACGTAAAAATTTTTATATTAAAATTTTTAAAATATATTTTAAATACTAATAAAATTAATATAAAATTATTCGATTTTATTAAATCGTTTTAAATTTTTACTACTATTTATAATATTTATTTCTTCGTAATATATTTTATTATTTTTTTTAATATAATCGTATAAATTCGTCGTAATAAAATATAAAATTTTTTTATTTTTTTAATCGAATTATACGTTTTAATTAAAAAATTTTTTATTTTTATTACTATAATTTTTATTTGTTATTTAAATTTTACGAACGCGAAATTCTTTTTAGCGTTATAAATTAAAACTTTTAATGGTTCTAAATATATATCAATTTAATATTTTTTAATTACATTTTATATTACTCGCGTAAATATTTTCGTAACGAATTATACGTTTTAAAATCTTATAATAAAATTTACAAATTATAAAATCGCGTTACCGTTTAAATATATAATATTAACAATTATTAAATAATTAAACTCGTAATCGTTTAATAAAAAAAATTTAAATCGTTTTAATAATTTCACGTTTATTTAATAATAATAATAAAATTTATTTATTTATTTTAATTATTAAAATATAAAATCTTTATATTCAATTTTATTAAAAATATTTACAAATCGTCGTATTAATAAATATTTAAATCTTTTATATACGCGTCGTAAATTTATATTTATTAAATAATATTAAATAAATATTTTTTTTAATTTTATTAATAAAATTTATAAGTATTTTTATTTGCGTATAATTAATACGATTATATTATTATTACGTTTTTTTATACGGTTCTTTATATTATTAAATCAAATTTTAAATTTATTTATATTTTTTAAAAATAATAAAAATATAAATTTTAATTGTATTTTTAATTTTTACATTTTTTATTTCGAATTAAATTTTTTTTTTACGACTCGAAATATTAAATTTAATTCGTAAATCGATCTTTTATAAAACTATAAACTAATCGTATTTTATAATTAATATAACGATTATATTTATATTTAATAATATATTTTAAAATTATTTTATAATATATTTATTTATAAATTAAAAAAAAAAATTTAAATTTAAATTTTTTTCGATTAAACGAAATACGTCGTTTTTAATTAAAAAATATTATACTTTTTAATTATTTAATTTTATAATTAATTTCTCGATATTAATATATTTTATAATAAAAAAATTAATTTTTATAAACTTTCGATTACTTTTTTTTTATTTTTCGAAATCGATTTTTTTTATATTTAAAATAAAAACGTCGAAAATATTTATTTTATTTTCACTATTGAATTTTTTTATTTTTTTTTTATAAATTAAAAAAATTTAATAATTTATTATAAAAACGTGTTTTTTATATCGAAAATAAATTTCGTTTTTAAATTTCTCGTATATTTGTCGTTTTTTTTTTAAAAAATATTTCGTCGATTAATATTTTATTTTTTTATAAACGTAATACTTTTTATTTCTCGAATAATTATTTCGATCGTATTTATCGTATTTTTAATTTTTATAATCGTAATTATATTTATTTTAATCGCGTTTATTATCGCGATTTTTATTTACTTCGTATTTACCGTATTTATAATCGACGAAATAAATACTAAAATCCAATTACTTTATATTTCGTTTTTTTTCAATTAATTAAATAACGTATTATAATTAATATTAAACGCTTTCTAACGTATTTTTAAAATTTATAAAATATATACGACATTTTTTAATACTATTATAAACTCGTAAAATATAATTTTTTATATTATCGTTTTTACGATTTTTTTTCGATTATTTTTCTCGAATTTATTATAATTTATTAAATAATAATTCGAAATTCTCGATTAATTTTTTAATAAAATTCTTTTTAATAATATCTCGTAAAATAATTTCTTTTTATTCTTTTTAATATATTATTAAAATATATAAAATCTCGAATTTAATTTTTATATATTTAATAATTTTTTTAAACGAAAAATTATAATAAAAAATATTATTTAAATAAAAATTTTATATTTATTTTTTTAATATAATTAAAAACGCTTTTTTATATATATTCGACGTAATATTTATATTATTATAATAAGTTCGATATAATTTTAATTTTTCGTCGAAAAAATCGTAAATTGTTTTTTTATATTTATTATTATTATTAAGATAAAATTTCTTTAAATTATTAAATTTTTTAATAATTTGATTTTTTTAACGTTTTTTTTTTATTTTTATTTGAATTTTTAAATTTCTTTTTTTTGTATCGTACGTTTAATATCCGTTATAAATCTTTTATTAAAAATAATTAATCTTTTGAAATTTATAATCGTTTTATCGTATATTAAAAAATTAAAAAATTTATTATTATAATAAATTTAATTTTAATAAATTTTTTTATTTACATTATAAATAATATTATATTTACTTCGAGATTTATTCGTAGTATTAATTTTTTATTATTTTTAATCGAATTAATATTTTTTTTTAAAATATCGCTATTTTAAATCGATTAAATATTATCGTTTTAAATTGATTTATTTTATAATAAATTATTATTTTACGTTTATTTTTTATTTTATTAAATTCTTTAGTGATTTTTTTAAATTTTTAAAATAGCATTTTTAAAAATACGTATATTTTATTTTTATTTCGAAATACTTCTTATTATAATTTTTAATTTATATCGAAAATATTAAAAATTATTTTTTCGTTTTTTCAAATTAATATTTATAAAATTTTTTAAAAATTTAATTATCGAATAATAAATATATCTTATTTAAATTTTTATTATATATTTAATTTAAACTTCGGTTTTTATAGTTTATTTAAAGCGATCGAATTTAATTGTAATTAATTTTTCGAATTAAATCGAAAATTAAATTTCTTTAAATCTATTTATTATTATATTTTCGTATTTATTCAAATTATATATCGTTATTATTTTTAAATAAAATTTTTAATTTATTTGTTTAATCGTTTACGTAATATATAAACGCTATTTTTTTTAAAGTAGTTTTTTAAAATAATAATTTTATTTTCGATAATTATTTTAAAATGTATTATTTTTCAATCTTTAAAATTATTTTTATAAAAATCCTATAAAATTATATTTTTATATTCGAACTTTTTAAATACTTCGAATTTATATAAAATAAATCCGTTTATAATAAATTTATTTAAATTTAATTTTTCGAAATCGATTTATTTTTTATATTCGTTTTTATCGTAATAAAATAAACTTTTTTTTTTTATACGTTTATTTAAATCAATTTTTTTTAAAGTAAAAAAAATTAAAATAAATATTTATAACTTTTTGTAATCGTTATTAAATAATAAAAAAGTATTCGAAAAAAATAAATCGTTTTTCGAAAAAATTTTATTTTTATTTTAAATATTAATTTTTATTATTTTAAAATATCGATTTATATTTAATAAATTTACTTATTTTAATATAAATTTATTTATTTATATGTAAAATGTAAATAAAAATTTAAATTAATCGTAATTTAAATACGTTTCAAATAACGTAAAAATTCGTTATTTTTAAAAAAAAACGTAATATATAACGCTTTTTATTATTTTGATCGTTAATTTAAAATAAATAAAATCTTCGTAATCGATTTTTTTATCGTACGTAATAAACGTAAATTAAAAAAAGTGTAATTAAAATTTTAATAATTATTTTTTTAAACTTTTAATATTTTACGTAAAATTTTTCAAATATCGAAAAAAATATTTTACGTAAAATTTTTAAATATCGAAAAAATTTATATTTCTTTACGTAAAATCTTTTTAATATTTTTTTGTAAAATTTTTTAAATATCGAGAAAAAATTAAACGTATATTTTTAAATTTCGAAAAAATATATACTTTTTTATATAAAAATTTTTTCTAATTTAAACTTTATTATTTTATATTTAATTAGTAAAATTAAACATTAATTAGTATTAATAATATTAAAATACTCGAGTATATTAATATATTACGTTTAATAATCGTAGTCTTTATATATTAAATATAAAAATTATTAATTGTCTAAAGAACTAAATTTAAAATTAAAAGTATTAATATACTCTCAATTTCTACGCTAGCTCTCTCTTAACTAGAGCACGTAATAAGCACGTGTATATGTTCCGACATTTATTTAAATAAAATTTATTAAAATTCGTTTAATATTTGAAAATAAAAATTAAATTAAATTAAATTTTATAATATATTATAAAAATTAAAAATAAATATTTTTAAGTTTAATTATTAAATTTTTAATATATAAATTTAAAGCGTTACTTTTATAAAGAAAATAAAATTTTTACTTTTTAATTTATATCGAACTTTTACTTTGGAGAATTGCGAATAACATACAATTGGGCGCTATCATCTCGGCATGGTTCAAAATGCCCATTCAAATCTACGACATTGCTTTGCCACCAAACCCTAAGAGACTAATATCGCTTTTTATAAAGAATCAGAGCATCTTCTCAGACCGCGCTAATCTGAGTAGCGCGCCAATGGATCACTGGTACGGCCAGGTCCATTTGTACAGAGATTGAAAAGAAGGGCAGAAAAAGTCAGGACATTAGTTAGCAATGACCTAAGATGGCGGACTTTACTGCGACTCTAAGTTATCTACGAGCTCACTTGGCTGATCTATCTCTTTGTAAGGCTTTATATTATTGAAGAAGATTTCGTATCATTGCGGGCGATGCCCGGTTCGGCATTCAGCAGCGTCAACTAGTCACTTTATATACTTTACAAATAATGCATATTATCTTTTACTCAAAGTCTAAGAAAGTATCCCCCAATACCTCGCTCGCATGCATCCCGCTCCTAGAATTTGCTAACCTATGTCCAAGTTGAGCGACAACACGCTGCTTTCAAGACTCAAGAACAACCTCAAGAAAGCCGAGCTCGAACATCTCCTAGAACACTTGTTAAATGAACGCTTTGTACCCGTAATACTAGAGATCCTGAAAGACTGCAAGGTGCTCAACTCTATCACCATCCGAAATAATCCGTACTTAGATCGCTGCAGACCCACTACGAAATAAAAAGCCGAAACTTAGTTCCAAGAACTCATTTACAAGAGCAACAATGTCGAAAGAGATAGTTTAGGAATCATAAGTGTATTTCTCGACTATATCGCTGATAAGAGGAAGCTATCAAAGGCAGAAGGAAAGATGGTAGTTGATACTCCGGCATCGGTTTTCACATGCGACGAGACAAGGTGGAACAGTATAATCTTGCAAGGGAAAATCCGTGGGCAATGGTACTTGAATCGGTGATTGAGAATACTGCACTATCAGTGGGGAGGGGAAATATGGGTCAACGGCACCTTGATCAGGAAAGACAATCAGCCTCTGAATGGGGTTCTAGTCACAATCTCCTCGGAAACCATGGACTTAGGTAAAAGTGGTTCGAGGAGACGTCTAAGATTGGAATCTCCTTCATGCCTGTTACAGACGCTGCAGAGGAAGCCAGGTATCTTGGTCCCTTTGCCGATTATCTAATCCGTCCTCGATTCTTCTAAACCAACTATTAGCAGCTCAAAGACAGCAGGAGAGTCCCCTTTCATTGGGGACAAGGAGAACGGAAATAAGAGCGAGGAAGGATACAAAAATTCGAATGCCCGAACGCCCGAACGCCCGAACGCCCGAACGCCAATCGATCAATCAAGGGCCGGATAATACACAAACAGCTAGCTGGTGGTGAATCTTACCTACCGCATGGCAAACAGAAAAAAGACAATAGTGGCATGTATGTAACGAGTATACATTTGTCTCTCTTGCAAATCGATGGAACTTACAGCACATAAGTTAAGTGCGGGGCGTATTGAAAATGTATAAGATAAACTGCAAGAGACCAATCACTACCACCTCAACGACGGCACGAAACACTCTCAAAAGCGATGTACAAATCCTCGTATGCTTCACTCTTAAACTCGGGCTTAACATCACTCGGCATACCTAGCATACACTGGACTGTATGCCTTATATGCATCGTCACCGTTGGGCTAGGCTGCCAAGCAGCCTCTTCCTGGAGTGGGGCATCGCTATCATCGTTGATAGGAGGAAACATCTTCCACTCCACCCAAAACGACGAGATCGGCCTCGAAACAGTCTTTTGAGCATAATCGTAAAGTGTTCCCATGCGAACACCATCCTTGAATTTGACCTCGCCTTTGCTCTGTTGCCCTCCTCCCCTTGCTAAGGTGATGGCATCTACATCAAGCGTGGTTGGTGGCGGTTGAACGGGGAGCATTTGTCTCCAGCTTGCTTCTTTTCTTGCATAAGCTGCAATTTTCTCGTGGCTGCTGTTCCAATCCAATTCATTGAAGACCTTGCCACGAGCATAGATAATCTTTTGATTCTTGCTGAACCATGGGGGAAACACTTCTTTGAGGAGAGGATTGAATCGAGGCTCTTGATCTTTGTTTTCGCTTTCGGGTAGGAAGAAGAGTGCTTGTTGTAAAGTTGGGCTTTTGATGACCGTATTCCAGCGTCGGCAGACTAGCTGTGCGTTGACGAGAAGGTCTCGAACGGGGAGTTGAAGCAGGATGTTCTCGAGGATCTCAGGGAGGGAGAGGGCTTGTTCTTGCGCGTGATCCATCTTTGATGTCTTGCGTTGGGTTTTAGAGAAGAGTATCACTAGAAAGAAAGTTGGACGATGTGAGTTTCGAGGTTGATTTATGCTCAAGGCAGCAATGTCGATCATGTGACAAACACGTGAGCAATGGGCCGTGGCTCCACTTGGTAGTGAAGAAATGTTGAACGTATATTAGGGCTGCGTCTTTCGTGAAGTATGCCTGCTCTTTTTTTTTTTGGTGATACGTTAGATGAGTATCAATATGAACAAGATGGGGACAGCAGATAAACACGAGAAGGACGCCCCTTTTGGTTGCTCTGTTTATTTTGGCCGAGAACACTAATACTAATGGGGATCTGACGGCGGCAAAGCAAAACCTTGTTCCCACATTTTTCAGCCACTTCACTTCCGCTTTCAACCTCCTCGATCATATCACCAATTATTGATTGAATCGTGTCCCAGGACTTTTGGCTTTTCTCGGGGTATTGAAAAGACAGAAATGAGCGATCAGCCAACAGCCCATGCAGTCGTCAAAAGCAAACGGAAAAGAAAGCATCATCCCAAGAGCAAAGGAGAATGCGTAACTTGCGAAGCTCTTAGGGACGCCCCAGGGGCACGACGGGAACACCACGGGGTGTCCTAATAAGAGAAGGCGGTGAGCAAGGGCTTCCTGCGACAATTCATATCTTCCTTCTTATTGATTTATAAAAGCTCTTAAAAAAGGAGATGGCTGCCCCAAAAAAAATTGCTAGGGCAAAGCTTTTAAAGGGAAGTAGGGCTAGGGCATGCTGTATGCTAAGTGGGAGTGTAAAATAGGAGGAAGCTTGGGAATGCAAAAGAGGAGGGGAAATTAAAAGTGGGACTCTCATCATGTGACTATGCAACTCTCTATTCTTCGGATTCAAATATATCGCTACTTTAAAAAAACGCAGTGTCTACTTATAGCTACTTGCAGAATTAAATAGATTCTTTTTTTTTTTATATATTTTTATCATATAATACAATACAAAAAAGCGCAGTCTCGTAACGGCAGAAATCCAGGGCTGGGACACCCGGGGGTGTTCCCGCCGTGCCCCCCGGGCGTCCCTAAAAGGATCGGTGACTACCAAGCAAGTTCTTTATCAAATTTTTGAACGTTGCTAACATACAAATAAGAGCTAGAAGGGTCAAATGTGACGAAAGGCACCCTCATTGCCGGCGATGCTTCGAGACTGGAGTTCAATGCCCAGGTTATGCCCGCTGCCTCAACAAAAGAAGCGGAAGGCCCCTCCTGCCAACTTGCTGCCGAGAGGTGGTGTCCTAGTCAAGCCTTTCAGATTGATAAGGCAGGCTAAAGGTATCAGCGAGGATCAGAGATGCTTCGATTTTTTCCGCTCTCGGACCCTGCACATGCTTTCTAGTCACTTTGATAAAAAATTCTGGGCTACCTGTTACCGCAAATCGCTCAGTCCGAAGACACCATTTGGCATTCCGCCCTGGCTCTTGGCAGTCTGCATGAACAGACACTCTCAGGCCACGGAGGCAGAGCAGAACCTCGTGGATATGCGCTGCGTCATCACAACGAAGCTGTGCGTCGATTGAAAAGAGCGAGTGTTAGTAGTGAGCGGTCGTTCGAGGTCCTACTAGTAGGTTGCATACTCTTCATCTGCCTCGAGACTCTCTTGGGAGATGTGCAATGCGCAATCAGGCATCTCCAAGGCGGGATTGAAATCCTGCGATCTTGGAAAGCGACCAGAACATCTCCTCGATTTATGCGGACATCGATAAAGAGAAATATCGCACCCATCTTCGACCACCTCAACTGCAGCTCGTTCTTTTATGGTCAGATAGCCTCTCCAAGTTCTGATCAGTCGCTGGAATCCGTTAAGAACGAGCATGACTTCGAGCGATTTGTAACTCCTCGTAATGCACGAGATTCCTTATTGAGGCTCCCGACCGCTTCTCAACAATTCGCAGCAGCATCATCAACCATACCGTCCGACAGTGCCAAATATCTTTCCGTTCTACTCAAAAAGCAAAGCCTAGTATGCCGAGCTGGAAGATGGACAGCGGCGTTCGACGAGCTCATGAAACAACCGAGCATTGCGGGCATGAATGCCGAGGACTTTATCAAAATGACAACTCTCAAGCTTCAACACAAAATGGCCACAATCTGGATAAGGAACGCCCTACACACCGATGATACAAGCTTTGATGCCTACGTCAGAGACTACGCAGAAGGTCTAGACCTCGCTGAAGCTATTATCAACGTCCGCGGCCCATTACCTTGTTATACGGATTATTCTTTCCAGATTCAAAATCTGTCACCACTATATCTAGTTGCTATCAAATGTCGGAACCCTCCTATCCGTCGAAAAGATCTGGATTTGCTGAAGAGAACTCCACGAAGAGCCAGATTCTGGGACTCTAATGTTGTCATTAAGGCCGTTGAAAAGGTTATTAAACTTGAGGAGGAGGGTCTCGAGGACTTGACGGACTCCACAGGTGAAGTGGTACCTTCAGAATAGGCACGCATCCATTTTGTCACTATCGATCCCCCAGTGGACGATACGAGAAGAGTGACGATGACTTTCAGACGGAAGCCGGTGGATTGGAAAGTCGTGGCGTGTTAAGAAAGGAATTCACGTGCTATAAGCTGAGAACCAAAACCCTTCCAGGCTTTGATCGTATTCACCGAAATGCGCGTCGCAAACGCGAATATTTTCGTCAAACAAGGAGCATCTTTCGCGCAAGGAAACATCTGCTTCCGTATTCTTCAAAACTTTCCGCAACTCAAGATGACGTCTATTGCTTCTGCGACTACAACAAGCCAAGGATCGCTGACTGCACCCCAATTCGATTCCATCTCGCTTTCCAACGCCTTTCAATCCCTTCCTACCATCATCGATCTGCCGGATGTACCGCGAATCGACACCGTCGTGGTTTACCAGACCTCTCATCCCCCGCTTGTTGCCAGTGATCAGTTGGACACACTGCTATCCGATACCGCCGCATTCCTTAAGTCCCTCCAACCGTTTCCCTTTCCGACTTTCGATGACCAGCCTACAATTGTCCGCGCATGGATTTCTGACTTGATTTTATCGGATACGTTCTATAAATTAGATCCGCAAATCAAGGCACACTCTCCCTTGGTTAAAAAGGTCTCTTGGGATGGTTAGCAACTTCGCCTCTCCTCAAATGATCAACTGGAGAAGGATTTGAAGACTTGGGGCTTTGATGGAAACTTCTTTGCTGGGATTATCAAGGCCATTTATCAGACTAAGCGTATTAAGGTAAGCTTCATTACAACCCCATACCTAAGAGAGCAATGCTAACATAGTGAATTTGCAGCGGACTCTCGCCATATTTGAGATGCTTGAGTTGATCACGGAGCAAGAAAAGCGCATCGCAAAACTCAAAAACATTGTAATCATCGCTTTTATCAATGCGCTTGCCACACTGTTTTTGATGGTTACCAGTTATCACTCACTTGGAATGGGATCCGGGCTATATGGTTTGCTCGGGGGATTGGTGCTGACTACGATTTTGACCTTCCAGTATGCTCATTTCGTGCAAGCTACAATTTCATGGTTTGGATAGGTTAAGGAAGCTCTGGATAGCAGCTTTTATAGAGCGTATCCGGGAACAAGAACCTTGGTCAACTAACTCTTCTGAGAATACCAGCGCTAGCTTGGCTCGTGGGTAGTGTGCCAGGGATAGGACGCGAGATTCATGGTCGAATGCGTGTCTTAAGCTGTGCCAGTCTTCTCAAAAGCGATTTGATGAAACAATTCGAAGACAGGTGCGTTATCAGTGCTCGTTTGTTGACGACGGAGCAATCAAAGTACTGCACATTGGCCCAATCCGCTCAAACCACCTAACTTGGGACAATCATTTCACTGCTTGGGCGCAGGATTGTTACAAATTTTGATCATCTCTAGTGCTATGGACACGATAAGAGTGTAGCGGTGCATAGGGAAAGGCTGGAGTCTGAGATGTCGCGTGCTCATCACGAAAGTGATCCATTTTCGCTCACTTAGTATCTCCCTCCTTTCCTTGCAGCAACACATCATAATCACACTATAAAAATGACATTAAAAATCAATTCTAACGGTAGAAAATAAGTAAAATGAAACATTGAGTGGCTCTAATATTCAATTCATGCCTAGAAAATTCGAGGCGAAACTTTCTGACCAACGCTGATTTTCAATCACGTGGAAGCTTCGCTTAGAGCAGGGCACCCTCTCGATTAGGAACGCTTTTTGTCCGAAGTCGAGCCTCTCCGCTCAACCCAATTCTCGCAAACATAAAAGCAATCTCCTCGCCGCAACCAATGACCTCTTTCCCACTACCACCAACGTCGACCGCGGAACAGGAAACTTCGTCGAATCAAATCTCAAGATGGATTCTCCTACAATTCTCACTCCCAGCACTAGTCAATCTTCGTTGTATTCAGATTTCGCAGATGAAATTGATGATGCATCTCCACAAGAGCTGTCCGATTATCTCATGAGCATCCTTCCTGGCATTGACGAACACCCCAAACAAATCCGCGCCTGGGTCAGCTGCTGGTTCAAGTTCCATGACATTGATCCTTCAGCCAATGACCTGGTCGCTAGTATCGACAAGATTTCCTGGACCAGTACCTATATCCGCCAGGTCTCGGCTCGTCAATTGGAGAATGAATTAATGTCTTGGGGTTTCGAGTACGGCTATACGACAGGAATTGTGAATATAATCATGCAAGTCCGTAAGGTCGAGGTCAGTACCCACAATTCCTAGTCCTCTACACCTATCTATCAAGAGTCGCAGCGCTAATACCCAGGTACAGAACAGGCGCAAAATCACCGACTTCTTTGCCAGCCTCAAGGTGAAGGCCAGTCGAATCGAGCAAAAGGCCGACGAGAAAGTCACCCAACTATCCGCCGCTGCCGTTGCATTCATCCGCAAGGATATCGAGATTTACATCAGTCTCTACCTCGTATTTCTGGCCATCTCGGTCCTCTACATCGTCTTCGGGGTAGGCGTTGATTTTTTGCTTGACAAGGAGTGGAAGGAAGATGTCATTACCATATTAGCGGTTTACCCGACTTTCTTATTCTGGGGCCTTGCCTTGACTAAGCTGGTCTGGGCATTGACGGACAAGGAGCTTCGTGCAATTCGTAGATATTTCGTCGCCCTTTGTGATGATGAGCCAGGAAAGAATGGCGTCTTTTCGAAGCAAGAGAGCGAGCCGAAGGAGTAGATCGATGCGACGATGGCGGAGCAAGCATGGGGTATGAGTTGGTGGAAATGATAGCTCACTGAGAGACAGTAGCAATGGCCAGTGCCTGATTTTAGAGCATCAATGAACACAAATCGCAAAGGCATACTGCACCTGCAATAATATCTATGCCGATCACTTTGTAATAGCACAGACATGATATACCTCGCTTTCCATATCTCATTCCCTCTCCACCCCTGATAATCCACTGCAAGTAAGTCTCGAACTGTCCGTACACTTTTCAAAGTCGACGCTGTGGAATTTGGCTTGATCTACTCCCTTTGGTATTTAGACACGGGTTGTAGGCCAGGAGAAGCAACACCCTCAGCGCAATAACCAACACATCAACAATTCAAGATGGCGACCATTCGTCCGCCTATTCAACTTGGTACAATCATCCTTGCCGGCGTCTCAATCTTACCCAACCGCTTACTGCTCCTCCTATTCGCGTTTGTCTTCTACCAGCTTCTTATACAGGCCGGCTTTGATAGATGAGGGCATGCCTTGGAGGCGGAGCGTGACATCGGTCATGTTCTCGAGGAGTTGAAATTTGGTTTGGGTGTTGTGCTCGGGGCCGTTCTTTTATTTCTTTTGAAGATACGGTTCTACGGTAGTCTCTCTTCGACGGTAGCGAAGACAGTTCCTAGGTTCTCGAGTGTACTATGGACGGATATTAAGCATATTAGGGGGAGACTAGAGCAATGGAAATCTTCATGCGAGGAAGATTGATTAAGAAAATCGAGGCAAGGCTGCGTGGTGAAACGGATAAATCGATCAGCACGAAGATTTAAGATGTATGCATCTCACCAAAGGCCTGACCCATAGTTGATACCGTCAAGTCGCCAGCAGTGGGATGAGATGCCCCGCCTACATCTGATGTCCCCTATATGGCTCATACCTCTCCCCACCCTCAACCCTCCCATGCTCTCCATTATTGGGGGTCGGCGTGAAAGGTCTCTCCATCTCCACCCGTTCCTCCACCATTCCCACCCCCTCCTCATGATCCAATAACTTCGCCCCCCTCTTCGCCTCCTTCCTCCTCTGTTTCTCCACCTTCTTCTCCTTTCTCGTAATCTTGGGAAATTCAGCGTTCTCACCTTTGAGAATCATGCCGGGTGCGTGATACACATTATCGGCTCAGCAAGAAACATCGGCACTGCGTCGAGACAGTAGAAGTAGGCTTCGTGGTAGGGGATTGGGTTGGAAGGGCTTTCGCCGGAGGCGTATTTGATTAGGCGGTAGATTATGCGGAGATGTATTTTGTCAACAGAGAATTGTAGAGAGAGCAAGGGAAGAGTGGCAAGTGAGGGAAGACGAACGGTGATGAGTGCTAAGCTTGCATAAAGTGTGAACAACAATTGCCTCCATCCCCTCTCAGCATACGCCCCACTTCGTTCCAATCTCAGCATCTCGATATGGAACCTAATCGCTAACCCGGTAAAGATACAGATGAAGAATTGCTGAAGCCCAATACCGCCCATGTAGATATGGATCCCAAGATGCAGAAGTGAAGGCTTAACGTTCGTTTCTGGCACGATGGAGCCACCACCAAGCTGGACCAGGAAGGCGATGATGTCGAGCCAGACGAAGTATCGGGAGAAGCGAGAGCCGGGGATGCGGAGAAGGGATTTGGAAGGGAGGTAGAAATGCACCATGCGACCGAGGATCTGTAGTCGAATGCGTTGATTACTGTGATTTGTAAGCTGCTGATACAGTAGAAAAGATGTGGGAGTACTACGAAGGGGTGCAAGCAGGACGAGGAGAAAAGAGTATGTGTAGAAGTTTTGGTTTCGTTGGAATCAAGTCGAAATCGTATAGAGGATGAAAGAAGTTGTTTCCCAAATACAACCCATGATTATTACCTAGCAGAACTTCTTTCGTAGTCGTTAGCATACGTATCTCATAATTGTGGTGTGGCAGGAGGGAGGCCTACCTTGTGAAACTTTGCAGCTTGGAAGATGTGTAGAATCATGACGCCACCAAGGAGTCCCGAAAACAGTATCGCGGCAAAGAACGAGGGATAGAATTCGTAGAGTGCATTGCATGCTGAGGGGTCAACGTAGCCGTTCTTACCCAGAGTTGCTGTAGTACATGTTGCTGTCGATGAGGATGAGGAACTTGTGCTGCTGACTGTCGAGGAGATGGTCGACGACATTTTGGAGAAATAGAATGGGGTGGTAATTCGCTGACACTAAGGAAGTGATGAATGGATACTGCTACAAGGTTCTCGAGAAGAGAGAGTATCGAGGCATATATACTTCATTCTTTCAATTGATAGAAGACGAACAGTACATCCTGGCCCACCCTTTCGATTTGACAATGCGCACTGGTAAGGCCTGAGGGCTTTTCATTCACAGCCATGCAGGAGCAACGAACGCCCAATAAAAACATCGCCCCAATTTGCAGATCACTCCTATTGCTTGGGATGCTAGGTTTTGATATGCGCTGTTGTAGTCGCTCGTCTGCGGCTCAGCCCTGTGATAAATGCCTGCGGCGTGGGATAAATTTTGCCCAAAGAGGCAATTTCTCGTAGTTGTGGAGAACCCCCGCAATACGAATAGGCTAATCATCAGCACACAGGAAAATAAGCAGATCGACAAGACAAAGCTTCATCATTCGAGCTGCAGGGGTAGCGAAGAAAGCGCAAATAGGTTTGGAATGAAGATAAGGCGAGGTTATGTTGGAGAGCTGCGCAAGCTCGTGATTCCTCCTCCGGTAAGGTGCCGCGAGATTCGAAAATCCTGGCTCGCGTAAGTACTTGATGTTGGTGCTGACATAATAAGGTCAAAGCCACAAATTCCTGAGTCGGGGAGGGTCGATTTGCATTCTTTCTTGCTGTAGACTATAATAATAAATGGACTATGTTCAAGAAAAACGCTCGAAGGTGACGTCGAATGTCGGCGACGAGAATGGCGAGATGGAGACAAGAAACAATGCGCATTTTCTGTAGCAAGCTTCAAATATCACTCTAATTTAAAACATCTCCCGCTTGTATCTCCTGTCTGACGAGACAAAAGGCAGGGACACTATCTATTGTATGTTGCTAAGCTCGTCTATCTCCTGCCCACACTCAAAGAAGCGATATGAAGGCGGTCAAAAGTGGCAAAATAATAGAAAAAATTGCAAGAGTTCAACCCCGATCAATGCTTTGATACATTGATCGGGGTCTAATCTCTGTCGATTCGTTCGCGTTGGCGATGAGGAGGATACGCTAAGATCCTCCCTCGAAATGGCGATTTTGGGGAGGACCGAAGTCCTCCACTCGAATTAGCGTTGCAGTCTGTCGACCGCTCGGGCCAGGCGTGAACCGCTCACTCTTCAAGGCACAACTTGACCTGAACCACCAAGCCTAGTGGCACGCTATTGTACCTTGTTGAAAGAAAAGAGCTTATTTAAATATATACGACCCATAAGAAGCGAGAGGAACTAGCCCCACTTTTCGTCATGGCAGCGCAAAATGGCAGTGTATCAACAACGGCAAAAGAACGCGAACGGAGTTTGCAAGAACCGATAATGGGCCGAAGACTAGTAGCAACAAACCAAGTCGATCTGGAACAGCATCGCTGCAAAAGGTGCCTCGCAGGGTGCGGAGCGCAAAATCGTGGAACTGTTCACGAGGGCTTTTCAAGGAAAACGGGTGCATTCTGTTGTTGCTCGAGGAACTGTACTAGTGTACAATTTGACGAATGCCGACAAACCATTCATTCAACTCATTGCTGAGATTTCAAGACATGTCTGATTGCTGCATCCACGTACCATCGCCCCTGAATGAGCTCAACAGCCTAGAAGCCGATGCATGAGAAGTACGACCTTTGCAGTCACTCAGCTAAAATTTCGCTAGCACCTATATATCTCTTTCTCAGTCAATTTCTCATAAAATGCCTACAATGAGGCTGTGGAGGCGAGACAACCTTGGAAGTATCGGCGGTGGTCGAGGCACGTGACCGTTTTCCGGGGGGAAGACTTCAGCCTGGGATGCTTGGCTATTAATCAACTAAATATAAAAGGGCTTGATCAGAGCAGCTAAATAATGTGGCTTTAGGCATTGACGCTTGTTCATCACCTGCAACTTTCATCGGTCTTGGGCATGCCACATCAGCAAAGTAGAGAATAGCTTAGGTACGAAGGACTAAAAGGTTTGAGTTCATGTGTTTGCGATACAAACCAATCTCACTACTCAAATATAAGAACATAAAGCTATATGCTAGCATGCAACAAAATATCAAAACAGTTGGGACAATGCAAGCCTCATTTGGACTTTCACTGCTTCAGTGAGGCTTCTGTACACCAGCACAGTCGAGATGAACTATCTCAACAGCTCAATGAGAACTTCATGCTGAATGATAGTGCTACATAGTGTCTCAGGGAGAGAAAGAGGAGGACTTGAGAAGAGAAGCAGTTTTTCCAAGCAGCTGTCGTCGAGAGAAGTGGCGACTCGCACAGACCATTTCCCGCTCATCCCTGCTCCCAGGTGATCCCAAGTATTCCCACACCTCATGACTTCTCTCTTCTTTTGCGGCGAAAACTTCAAGGTTTCACAGATAAAATACCAGGTCTCTATACTCAATAAAATATTCTCAATTCATTTGTTGTGAAAGCGAAAGCGAACTATTGACTTCCGCCCGACACATCACTTCAACCGGGCGATCAGTCGGCTCAACTCTTCCCCACTCTTAAACTCGAGATAATAAACGCCGCGATCGCAATGCCTTCTCTTTCTTTTCCTCGTAAATTTCCGTCATGACGGTAGTACAAGAAGAGCCTCCAAAGGCCGACGAGACATCTCCTCTACTGGCAACAGGGCCAGCGGAGCCAAGAAAATGGGGAAATTCAGTGGTCTATCGAGCTCTGCTCTGCGGCTTCCTCGTCACGCTTTCATTCAGCGTTACACAAGTCCCGTAAGCACTTAATCTCAACTTCTTAGACTGCTAAGCTCATGAATCTAGATTGATTTACGTTTTCCGTCTCATGACCTGTGATGCGTATTACGAGACTCATCCAGAGCCAGGGCCAGGAGTTGACCGCTGTTCTGTTCATGCAATCGAGTCCGGGACGGCCCGAGCTGTTGGTTTGGTAGGGGCTTCGACCACTTTCTTTGGAGTCATCAATCTGTTTGTGACAGGTTGGACAATCAAGAGATTCGGTATTAAGTCTTCGCTTGCTATTCAGGTTTTCTGGCCAGCCGTCCGTCTTGCGGTTCAGAATATCGGGGTTCAGACTGGGAGTGAAGCAGGAATTCTTATCATTCAATTGTCGCAAATAATCACTATCATTGGAGGTCCAGCTGGTTATCTTCTCTCCCTCAACTCCTACATCACCGAAGTTGTTGGTCATGAGGAACGAACGGGTGCACTTGGTCAGTTGCAAGGCTGTGCTATGTTCGGGAATGCTCTTGGATACCTAGCAGGTGGCTTATTGGCCGATTGGATGAACATTCTCGCACCCTTCAGAGTCACTTTGATACTGTTCATCCTTTCTTGCATATACGTCCTCCTCGCCTTACCTTCGATACCAAAGAGTACCCAGGTGCCGGGACCAGCATCCAAAGGCATCACCAAATTCTTCGGCCCACTTAAGACCTTTGCTCCCCAAAAATGGGTCTTACAAGACGGACGAACCCAGACAGAATATGGCGCAGGTCTTCTCGGCATTGGCGTGTTCCTCGGTGTCCTCGCGACTGGCTACATTCCAGTCCTCCTGCAAATGTATGCCACCGATATCTTCAATTTTGGTACAACAGCAAATGGCTACCTGGTTGCCACCAACTCCCTAATACGAGGACTCTTCCTCACCCTGGCTTTCCCACGCATCATCAAAGGAGGCAGAAAATGGCTCGAGTCCAAAAACGCCACTTCGTCCACCGAAAATGAAACCAACCCCTCCAAATCCCACGACCCACCAGAGACAACTATGGAACCCACTCAAATTGACGAAGTGGAGGGAATGGAAAACAACGAAGAAGCCGTTGAACCCCTAGCGAGTGATGAGAAAGAGACATTCCAATTCGATCTCTTCTTCACGCGCTGGAGTCTCATCGCTGATGGGGTTCTGACTGGAGCAGCGAGTTTCGTGACGGAGGGGTGGCAGATGTATCTCATTGCCGTTTTGTTGCCGCTTGCGAGTGGGACGGGGAGTAGTGCGAAGGGGACGATTTTGCAGATGTGTCCGGCGACTGAGAGGGCGGATGCGTTGAGTGCTATTACGCTGGTTGAGATGGTTGCGAGGTTGACGACTAGTAAGTTTGATGATACTTGTTGGTGAGGATGAGTCTAATGAGCCCGCAGCTACGGTATTTGGGTTGATATTTGCTGCGTTTGCGGATATTGGGCAGACGTATTTGGTGTTTACCTGCAATGCGGCGGTCGCGCTGGTAGGATTTGTCGTTTTGCTGTTCTCACGCTTCCCTCCTGATGGGAGCAAAAGATACACAGAAGATCAGCGTGAACCACAGCTTGTTGAAAACGAAGCAGAGTCATGATCAAAATGTTGGTTCATTATAGAGTTGATCGGAGCTTTCATAGAAGGTAAAAAAATAGTTTGGACAGCGCCGGGAAAATACAATGTTAGGAAATCAAAAATTGCTCAACACATTGTTTAAGGCATAGTTATCAGTTGACAAAAGCGACAAGAACGAGTAGACTTTGATTTTCACTTGAAGTTCTCTAGAAGAACGTGAGAGAAGCACCTCTCCAATTGTGTCTGGGAACAGGCGTTGTGGCGTCCCGCTGGGTGAAACATCGTGGGGACGCCACCAAAAGTTCTGCAACTGAAGCACAGCACTTACTGCCATCACCAATATCACGCATCGCAGCACTGTCCCGCCGCGATGCGCAATCATCGTCGTCGGTCACGATCTTCACCGCTCGCTGTACGAACAATCACTATGTCGATCTTCAGCAGATACGGGTACGGCGCAGCATTAAGAAGCAGGGCTAACGTTGTAGCCGAGAGCACCAATGAAGGACCCCTAAGAGTAGGATCCAGGTACCCCACGGCGCACGCAAGGGTCTAAATGGCGCTGAAACGGTTGGTGAGCTGTGCCGCTGTGGGGACGTCGACTCATTTGATAAAGCTTGATGATTCCAAATGCCCCGTTGAACTTGATCGCGATACTTCTTTCACTTCAATTGTTGTTTCTGCGAAGTAGTGTTCGGTCGATATCGGATCCACTGTCAAAATGTCAGCTCCAACCGGTTCCGCGTCGCCAAACCCCCAACACCTGGCACAATCCTCAGCAGAGCTACCAACCCAAGGGCAAGAAGCAAATAACAACAATGCTGTTGCAAACACCCAATTGTACCCCCTCTCCCCCAATCCGCAGAAAAAACAGCAAACTAACCCCAACTCAGTCGACACGAACTCCCATCCCAAATATCCCAACCCAACCTCCAACAATCCCACAACCCGCCAACCTGGGCCCCCTTCTCAATAGCAACAGAAAACGACTCCCTCTCCTCCGGCTTCCCGTACACCTCCAAACTCCGCGACCTCCGCGTAGCACCCGACCAGTGGCTCCAATTCACCTCCGAAGTAATCAACGCCGCAAAAATCACCCTCCAAGAAGACGCCGCTGCATGGACAGCAGGCGTTACCACCGGAATATTCTCATCCCCTTTTCTATTGGTGTTTGCTCCTTGGGCTGGATACGCGGCTGGGAAATCGGTACATAGGAAGACGGTGGCGAAGAAAGTTAAGGAGAGGTTGGCGAGTGACGGGCCGTTAAAGAATACGTTGAGGTCGTGGAATGAGGGGGTGTTTATGCAGAGGGGGATACAGTTGTGGCTTGAACCTCCGACAGAGAATGGGGAGGTGATTGTCGATGTGCCAGAGAATGCAGGTCCAAAGGAGATTCAGAAAGTGGTGAAGAAACAGGCAAAAAGATTTAGGTTTGTGGTTATGCCGTATGATCCGAGGAATCCGGTGATTGGGATGAATCATAATCCTGTCAGTCCGATGCAGAGTCAAGTGGGTTGGAATAGGAGCTCAACGACGCCGAGTCCTTCGCTGGCGACTGGGAATGGGACGGTGTATGTTGGTGATGCGAAATGGAATCCGCAATCGCAGAATTATTCACTGCTGGAAATGTCGGCTGTCAGACCTGTGGGTGAGCTCCCAGTGGCGCCTGGGCAGAAAAAGAGTCACAATCCGTTTTGCTCGAATACGTACGAGTTGGATGGAAGCAGTCCCCAGGTTGCTAAGACGGAGGGGTAAACTGCCGGGGTTCACGGTCCTGTTTGGCTGTTTGCGAAAAAGAGGAAGGCATATGGTGCTTGAATTGCGTGGAGCACATTGCCTACATAGCAGCTGTCAGTCATTAAGGAGATTGAGCTATGTCATAAGATACCCAAAGGGAGTAATGTACAGTTTTGCATGAAGATATCATAAATATGAGCAAGAATTACAGGGAACTCGAAAAGCACAACAAATGTGCTCTCTCCAACCTCGAAATCTTGAGTGAGGACATCATGAAAATGAGCAGGAAGAATACGGAACATCGGAAGCAGAATAAGCATGGTCTTTCCAACCTCGGGAATCTGGACAATAGGATTGCGACACTCGAGAAGCAGCAGCGTGATAAAAAATAATAATGCAGATAATGCATTATGATCATGATTATAACGCATTAACTGCATTACATTATAATTATATGTTTTCGAAAAATGCAGATTATAATGCATTATTACATACAAATCATATAATCACACTGCATTATAATCTGCATTTTTGCATTCTGATTAACAGAATTTTCTTGTGATTCATTATAATTAAGAGGGGATAATGTAATGTAATCATTTAACACACTGAAAAGCAGGAGGCGGATGGTCTCAAAGGGATTTACGGGCTCGAAAATCTCACTCGAAAGTCAACAAATTCAAACCACATACCCAAAATCGAGTCGTTGCAAAATCGGGTCAACCAGTTGATTCAAGAACAGAAAGGGATGGAAGATCAGGTCCGCATTATGCAGCTAACAATGGCGAGGAATGCATCTAGACTGAGGGATGGTTTAGCAGAACAGGAGAGCACTATCCAATGAAATTTTATGGATCTCCATGAAGTGAAAAATGGGCAAATGGTTGGGGGAACCCAGCCTCTCCGTCATTGACAAGTCAAGTCTCGAGGAGAGAAAAGAGGCCCCAAAGAAACTAGCCGCAGTCGTAATCCTCAAAAATAAGCAGATTCCCCACACTCTGAAAGCTCAAGAGATATCGAGCAGTGCATCCGTACTTGCGTTTCGGCAGTGCTTGGCTGGTATGTCTGCTCTAAGGCGTTGGGAGCTCCATTTCCAGAGGACGCAGATGTTGCGCAAGAATCGTGAGACAAACGAGGAATATTCGAGAATTCCGCAATTTGGCGTCTTTGGCGATGATAGTTTGGGAAATATCCATCATAAGCATTCTGAAAGTAAGCAAGTTATTCAGTCCACAGTTCGTTGCAATTGATAGTGAACAAAAGCAAATCACAGGTCTGAAAAAGGGATATGATGTTAATACTAGACCCTTCCTCATTTGATAATGTATCTCAAGCTGAGATGTGAGCACAAGAACATGCTTCTAAGCATCGAATCTAAGCAGCAAATAGTCTGACTTCAGCGTTTTCAGATGATATTGTGGGCTATCTGCTTTCTACACTCAAGCCAAAGGATGCTGTTACCCGCCATAAACAACACCACCAACCTTCCAGAAAGCACTGGGCGTTGCTTGACGATTGTGGAAGCACCTGACGATTGTGAAATGCGTGTATCTCGATGAGTTGGCGCGTGAGCCTTTCACCCATAGATCAGAGTTGATGGAAGCACATCCATTTCACAAACTCGAACTCGATGAAGATGAGAATCGACCCTATTCGCATCCTTATATTCCCTGTCGTCAAAGCTTATGTAACCAGTGATGGAGAGGCTACTCGCAGAACTGTATTTGGGGAAAAGCCGTGGTATGGTTGGAAGAATGCCTTTGATGATGAGGTTTGGAACTCAGCTCGAAGCATCTCTTGGTGAAGATAGCAGAGTAATGGGAATTGGTGTTCTGGGCTTCCTGAATCTCATGAAAAAGTATTTGCAGTATCGAGAAGTCCCATTTTGGTTGGCAGAAATCGGAGGTATGATTGGCGTCTCCATAATGCTATCACTGAGGGTTTATTTTTTATTGTATTTATTTTTAGATATTGATGCATAGAGGGTTCCTGGAAGGCAGACGAAATATGACATGCTCCTAGAGGTTTCGTTCGAGATTGGCGGATTTTAGGCCTCGCTGGTCAATTAACAACTGGTCCCCAAAGCCCAAGGGTCTGCCATATGGTTCCCCAATCCCTGAACGTACGAAGACGCCATACTGGCCGAGAAAATCAAGACGGTTTGAAATTCAGAAATCCTTGAAATAGTTGAAGGTATGGATGTCTTTAATTTGACGTTTCAATGCCTGATAAGTGAGGCTGAGAATGCGGCCACTATAGAATTTTAAGCTATCGCGGAGCTTCAACATTTCAACAACACGAAGCTGGCCACCAGCATCACCGTCACAGCCTCACGACGGCTGCCCCGACGCAAAAGTGTATTAATTTATACCCAGAATATCAATTGAAACGTCAATCAACCTCATTGCGGACCCCCATTACCTCAATTGATACACAGCTTCCTCACGATGCCTCTCCTTGCACCCTCTCACCCATCCCTCACCCACATCCGAACCTTCACCTGCACAGCAGCAAACCTCGCAAAATCTACGAAGCAGCGTCTAAAATTCGAGCACAGCGCCGTACCACCATACCCATACGGCCCCTCGCAAATTTACAAGCAATCCAATTTCGGTCTCTACGGCAGACAAAAGATTCGTTTTGGAAATATCGTCTCAGAAAAGAACGAGATCAAGACAAGGAGATACTGGCGACCGAATGTGCAGTTGAAGAGATTATGGAGCGAGGCTCTGCAGAACTATGTCAGGATCAGAATCACGACGAGGGTGCTGAGGACTGTCGATAAAGTTGGAGGACTGGATGAATATCTGCTGGGAGAGAAGGCTTCAAGAATAAAGGAGTTAGGAATGGGTGGCTGGAAGCTGAGGTGGCGGATCATGCAGACGGACAAAGTGAAGGAGAGGTTCAGGCTGCAGAGGGAGCAGTTGGGATTGCCTCCAAAGGACGAAGCTCCGGTACGATGGAATGGGCAAGCGGCTACGAAGCAGCAGGTCGCTGAGGAGATTCAAGAGTTCGATGCGGACCTCGCGAAGGGAAAGGAGCACGAGATCGGAGAAGATATTGAGGAAGAAGTGGTGGAACCTGGGTTCATGCAGGAAGAGCCCGTGAGGCAAGGCAAAGTGATCTTATAGATTATCGTCCCGATGTATAATTCGATTGTATCAACAATGTCACACCAGCCTAGCCAAAGCTCCGATATCGAATTGCCGATCGATTTCCCTATGCCAGATGCCGAGTGGCAAGCAGACATGCTCTATTCTGATCCTATGACTTCTGTGGAATGTTGTGTCGTTGCTAGGAGCAAACATTTCTTCTACATATGTTTGCTGCTTTTCGATTGGATGTGGTTTGCGTCGTGTACGCCTGTGTATTATCTTTGTACGACGGCAAGCCAGTCTGCCTGCTTGATCACTTAACTCCTACACCAGCCTCTCATTTGATTCCGTAAGAATCACAATGTTTTGTGTCAAATGCGAGAAAATCCTTGATCTCGACATACTCATCGGGACAACTGTGTGGCGCAAATCAAATGGTGGAAAGCCGCGACAATATCCACACCATGAGAACTTTGCAGCACTTGCTCATTCGGCTGTCGAAGGTTGCCTTTTTTGCAAGCTAGTTCTCAAGTCTTTAATTACATGGAGAAGATGCACAGTTGTATTTTGAGCTTGGGTGCCAAGATATTCTAAATTTCACAACGGGGCAACGCACTCACATAAAGACATCGTTTTCTGATGGTATTCAATTAAGTGTTTCTGAAGGTACGAGAGGATTCTGTTGCACCCCTCAATTCCAAGCTGATGGTTCGAAGGCGACCCTGTGTCTCAAATCATCCCACCTCTATTCAGAACCAAGCTGTTAGCAAGCAATGCTAAATCGAATTCTTGCTTTGATTTGATCAGACACTGGCTCAGAACGTGCCTCGCCGAGCACACTGAGAAATGCCCCTCAAATGAGTGGCCTCTTCCCACTCGAGTAGTCGATGTTGGATTGCTCAACGATGCAAATGTTAAATTGCATATGTCAAATGGAGAGCTTGGGCATTGGCTAGCTCTCAGTCATTGTTGGGGAGGCAAAAGCGCTTCCGCGACCACGAAGGATAATCTCAACGCCAGATGCCACGGGTTTCCCATCTCGGAGCTCTCGCGAACATTCCGCGATGCCGTTATGATAACCAGGAAACTTGGTCACAAGTACTTGTGGATCGATTGTCTCTGCATCATTCAAGATTGTGACGAAGACTGGCAAATAGAGTCTGTGAAGATGGCCGAGATATATTCCCATGGTCTCTTAACCATATCCGCAGACGCCGCCATAAACAGTGACCACGGTATCTTCAGGAGTGCAAATACCGTTAAAAGCTCCGGACTTCCTAGACACTCGAGCAGGAATTCAGTATCCTTAGAGCTTCCCGTCCACGGCTCAACCCATAACATCAACACGACCCTTTATGCCAGAAGAGCAAGAGCACACCACTGCCCAGATGACGTGAGTATTCTTCAAAAACGAGCATGGGCCTTTCAAGAAGCAGTTCTATCACGGAGGAGGATACGATACACGCCCTACGGCATCCTCTGGAGCTGTACCACATCGCCTGTGTTTTGCGATGAGCAATTGCCTCATTACCTGCAACAGACAGGTGGTATCAACAGGATAAATTCAATTTTCAAAGTTCCTCACCAAACGATCCCCTCCAATTGCAGTTATGCTCAGTCTCCTGGTGCTTGGCAGGCCATGAATTGGTGGTATGAACAGATCAACAGCTATGCTAGTAGGCTTCTATCGTTTGAGTCTGATCGATTGCTAGCCATCTCTGGGCTAGCGAAAATGTTTGCCTTTCGAACAGGGTGCCACTATTATGCTGGCATATGGGCCGAGGATTTCAGGCGTGGTCTACTTTGGAACAGCGAAGGCCAACGTGTGGGCTGGGATCATTCTCCGTCTTGGAGCTGGGCTGCCATCCAGTCGAGACCGGAATCTGTTGCAGTCTATGAGTCCGTCAGTATTGGTCAGGACTGGGACATTCTCGACGGCCGACAAGTCCAGTTGGTCCGCTTCAACGTTGAAAACGTCGGTGGAAACACCTTGGGGCAGATCACCTCAGCCACGCTTTTCCTACGTGGCCTATGCCATCCATTTCGGGCGATACTTCTTACCGAATTCAAGTCCACACTAGAAAAGTACGAGCACTGGTTTGATAGTCGCCCAATAAGAAGTCTCGAAAGTCCCAGCGGCGCTCGAGTACTTTTGGATCAAGAACTTGAGGTCTCCGAAAAAGATGACCTACACATATTGCAAATTACTCGCTTCAAGCACCCCTACTTTGATTATGAAAAAGAGCGTGCGGGGCTCGGGCGGGAGGATTACTACACCCTACGAGAATCCACCTTTGGATTATTGCTTCAGCCCGTCGATGATCTTAAGTCGGCATATCGGAGAGTCGGAACAATACGTATATTAGACGCAGTAGCTGAGGAGCCTGGATTATGGGAGATGAGGGATGTCACCATCATATAAGGAGGCTTGGGAGATCGATTGTCTATGTTTTTTGTGTCACAACTATTCAAAGTGCCGCTTGGCAGTATCTTTCGGGCCATGTTATCTCGTTAGGTCTTCAAAGGTCCTTGGGGGGGCAGGGTCGGCGCCTTCTCCGCTTGTGCCAATCTCGACTCTTTTTTTTGCTTCCTCAAGCTCTTTAAAAAATTCTTCTCTGTCGGATTTCATTTCAAGTAACCACCGCCGAGCTCTGGCTCCTCAAAGTTCTTGGAGTTTCGTGTTTCGTTACATCGTCCTATTAGTGGGTTCGTAGTTGAAGGCTAGGCCTTGTGAGCCTAGACGGATGTACGAGAGTACTATGGCAAGAATAGCGATAATGAGGCCTAGGCTTCTCGTTCCCCCCCCCCCCCATTCCAAGTAAACTTGCACAATTTCCTCTTTCGGCACTTCAAGACCCGTCGCTGCCCTCACCTAGGTGAGTCGCGCGCCTCGGGTGAGCCAACACCATCCTGGGTGAGCCAGCTTCACCCTGCTCACCCGGCTCACCTGCTTCTACACAGCACGACCAATCGAACCCTTCTGCCACGCTCGTTTCTGGCTCGCAGCCAGAAAAAGCCCAGGCAGCATGACCCACTCCTGCAAGGTTGGGATAGGAAGCGAAGTACTTATAAACGCTCCTCCCCAACATCTCCCTCATCATCCCCTCCTTGCCTTTTTACCACTAGCTGTTAATCCGATATCCGTTAAATTTTAATCACATTCTCATATGATCTACTTTCTATTACCAGTCCCGCTGTGCCCTCACGGCTACTCCCCTCTCTATCGTCAATGGGTCCAAAACGTACGGCAGAAGATTATAATCGAACAGCGGCAGAGAATGGCTAGAAACCTGGGGCCCATAAAGAGGAGGATCAGACACCACCCAAGGAAGCCGAGAATGGCGGGAGATATAAACAAAACCAGCAAGAGGCTCTGGATCAGTGGACCATGTAGGCACCCATTATTAGCCCCTCAGTGTGCTCTGTGGATGCTAATTGAGCATATATAGATTCATGTCAGCTTGCGGTGTCCCGGCTTCAGAATGCCTGCGGAAATATTGTCCGGCTCCTATAAATACGGTCGTTAAGGATTTCGCTAGGTGGTATTGCAAGTCCCGTTCTGGCCAGTTCGACGGGAAGCCGACCCTTGTTTCGCTCAGAAATATCCTGAAGAAGTTTTATAAAGGCTTTGGGAGGGAAACTGGAACACTTATTAGCCAAGATTTGAGGAATGACGTTTACCTGGTGAGTCCCGGTTCAGTGAGATGGTAAAACTCATCGTGCTGAGTGTCTATTCTCAGTTCCTTCCAACCCTCGTTGCCTGCAAAGGAGATGTTGGAATTCATAAACGATCCGATTACGATCAAGCTACATCAGAAGATTTCCAAGCTCCGCGGAGATGGGGCGGCCTCAGATGCAATAAAAGAAGCTGAACGGTCGTACAAAAATCACTACCGGTGGCTCAAAAAGCAGGAATTGACACGTTGGAAGGCGAAATGGCTCGATCAACGCTACCAACAAATCATCAAGACTCGCGGGAAAATATCATGCAACGGATCCTCGACAGATCGCGCCCAAGCGCTCTTCAGGGCCATGCCGGAGCGAGTTCGTCTTGCAAACATGATCCAGTCTACGGAACCTCGCACCAGAGAGCAAAGGCTACTAGCCGTTCAGGACCTACACTCTCTATGCACGAGAAATCTCGACGTCATGTACCTCCCAGGTGAAGAACCCGTCCATGGAGCATGCCCGGTTTGCCTGCGCCCACTACCCAAGGGGAAACGGGACCGAGCGGGTCACATTCACAACTGCCGCCGCAAAGAATTTACGGCAAAGGCGGGTGCAGGCTCAGGCAAAGTTTCGTATTGCTTCTTCTGCTTCAGATGGTTTAGCGGCGCTACGGATTGGGAAGAGCATTGCCGGGACCATCTCGCCTCCACGACACCAAAATGGTGTGCGGTACGTAAATACCGCAATACAATGATCAGCCCTGGGTACTGTCCCTTTCATCTGTCCGATGAAGAGCTCCCAGCCGCACAACGGCTGCAGCACTGGACCCGAAACTGTTCGCTTATGACACACGTCGATAACCACATTAGCCAGGTGGATTCGTGGCCCATAACGGCGTCTTGTTGTGAAATAGAAGTGGAAAGTGAGATCGACCTTCGCTATCATCTGATGGATGTACATGGCCTTTCGAGAGCCGAAATGAAAATCGTCGGTAGAAAAAGGACGGCGGAAGAGGAGAATAATATTGTTGACCCGCCGCCCCCTGCCAATCGAGAGGACCGCACTGGCGATGCCCGACCACGAAAGAGGAGGCAAGTTGGAAAGGCCGGTTTAACTTTCATCGAGTGGAACCCCGCTGCGAACTCGGGTTCTTACCACCCACCCAGTACTCAGGATACAGTTCACTCAGACGAGCCTCCCAGGTGCAACCAGCCGGCCCCCAGCCGCGACTACCCCGAACTAGTCGATGGTCGCGAGGGGGCTCCAGATGGCGACCTACTGGTGGACCTGTGGCCTCAAGTCGACGACGAGTTCGACAATTTCGCGCGTCAAGATTTCATGGACGATGCGGTCGGGCTCAACTATGTTAGTGGAGCAGAGGGGGGGAATTCAGTGTCCACACCACTTACAAGCACCTGCTCTGACTTTGAGTACCTTTTGGATCCGGAATTACGCAACCTAAGCGGCGTGGTCTCCCAGGCGTCCAGTGAGTTTTCCAAAGAAATCGAAACGTCCCAGGATGATGGGAAAGACCAACTCGATCCGCATCTTGGCGCGATTTTGAATAACGATCCTGACTGCCCGTCCCCCGAGGTTCTAGGTTCTCACGGGTCCCTGATTGTACGAGATTCAGCCGGCCATGAGGCCAATGCTCAGAGGCTTGATGGAGACGATGTAAGGAGAGAGCACCAGCTGGGGATGCATCGTGGACTTTTGGCAAGCTCAGAGCAGAGCCTTGTTCTAGGGGAATCCAATATTCGTCCAGTTGAAGCTTCAAGACCGCGACTACGAGGAAGGCTCAGGGAGCCTAAAAATCCGCAGCACCAGCCGACATTCTCTAAAGCTCACAAGGGAAAAGATGCGGAAGCCGAATGGGGTCGGCGCCGATATCCAAGGATTGTTTGGCGTACTTTGCCATCTCGCTTCCAGAAGTTCTCCCCTGCGCTCCGCGTCATCTTGAATGGGGATGCCCCCTCATTCTCTTCCTCAGAATTAGAGTTTGCCATTTCTAAGAAACCTCACTGCATGGCAACACTGACGGCCGGTTATTTCGGTCCTCGCGGGCAGAAAATCATGTAAGTTATCCTACCCTTCCCCTCCTTAGGGCCCGATCACACTCTTGCTGCCTGCTAATGCTCTCAGGGCGGACCACATCTCTGATAGGTTTGGATCCGAATTACGTCAACGGGAAGTCGTCGACGGGATTTTGAAAACAGTTGGAGTTCTTGGTTACATTAACGCCGTTTTGGTACCAGAACTGACGGTGATGTTGATTACGGAGGACATGGATGTACGTGATGAAGAGGCACGAGCGATTTTCCGAGAAAGTACAGGTCTTGGGGAAACATTGTGCGGAATTGTGTAATCTCTATTGTACCTTTGAACTCTGATCGATCGCTTTTTCAAAGTTAGATGGGCAAGGACTTTATTAGCGAGTCCAAGGATATTGGGGCTATGTACAGGGTCCTAGGATCCAGCGCCGCTGCGATTTCAATTTCCACGACGTCTGCCGTCATATCCACTAGTTCAAGGATTCAACGCTTGGATATTATAATTTGCATAGGAAAGCGAGGATGGTCTAATCACATATATTCTATTATAATTTCTAGCGAAATGTTTGGGATTTTGGCTTTTACCAACTCCAAAATTCTAAACATCTCCTTAGGGGCCTCATTTGCCTATAAAGCTTTTGTGCAAAAGAACTTTGCGACTAAAATATTCCGTTAACAAGTTTCTTTCACCAAGTTATTTTTTTGTTATAAAGTATTTACTTCTCTTTGGACCGCTTCCAAGCGCTTTCTCAATTCGTAGTTTAATTGGTCGACTTGCGAAGTAGCGAACTTTTACTATTTTAACTCCATTTCCAATCGAATATTATAATTCGCTAGTTTGTCAATTTTCGCCGTAAAACTTTTTACAAATTTTATTACTATTTTAATATTATTATAAATGGAATAATTATATAATTTTTTGCGTTTACGAAAATTACTTTGAAAAACTCGTTAATTTTTATATAAATTTTTTTATAAACTCGAATATAAAATTTATTTAAATATTTATTAAATAATTTTTTTTCGAAAGCGAAATCTATTTATAAAAGTTTTAAAGTCTCGAAATAAAACGAACTTTTAATAATAAAATAAAAATATTTAAAAATATTTTTATTATTAATTTAATTATTAATAATTTTTAAAAAATTTAAATAAACGTTTATAATAATTTTTTTTTTTATATTATTCGATTTTAATTATTTTGTTTTAATATATAAATCGAATATTTTAATAAAATTAATATTTATTTATATTATTAAATAATATAATTAAATAAAAATAAAAAAAATTAAAATTAATAAATAAATAATAATTATAAAATTAATTTTAATTAAATTTAATATATAAAATATTAATTTTAAATTTTAATTTTTTTTTTTAAATATTATATTATATAATATTTTTTTTTAATTTTTTTAAATTTTAATTATATTTATCGAATAATAAAAAATTTAATTTAAATTTAAATAAAAATTTTACAATTAATATTATTATTAATTTATTAATAAAAATTTAAAAATAATAAATAATTTTTTTATTATATAATTTTAATTTGAAAAAATAAATAAATTATAATTAATGTATAATAAAAAAATTTAAAATCGAGTTTTAAAACGTTTTATAAAAAATTAAAAAATAAATAATATAATTTTTTTATATATAAATAAATATTTATAATAAAAACTCGCAAAATTTTAATTATACGTTATATATTATATTAATTTAAATTTTCGCGTTTTAAATTTTAAATTATTTATTTTATAAAAATATAATAATAAAAATAATTAAAAAAATAATAATAATATATAATAATAATAATAATAAATTTTTTTTTTATATAATTTAATATATTTTAATATAAAAAAAGTAATTTAATATTATTATATATAAATTTTTAATATAAAACTTAATAAAAAAATATTTTATTCGAATTTATTAACGTTTTTAATTAATATTTATATTTATATAAATAAAAAAATATTTATATTTTTTTTAAAATAATAAATATTATTTTATTTATTTAATAATTTAATGATTTAATAAATATATTAAATTATATTTACGATCGAAATAAAATTATTTATTTAAAATAAAAATAATAAAATATTATAAAATTTTATAATTAATTTAAAAAATTATTAATTTAAAAAAATTTATTTTTAAAAAAAATATTAATATATTATTAAAAATTATAAAATTAAAACTTTTTAAAATATTTATAAACGAAAATAATATGAATAAATTTTAACGAAATAAAAAATCGATTTTATAATCAAATAAAATATTTTAATAATAAAATTAAAAAATATTAATAATAATAATAAATAAAAATAATTTAATTAAATAATAATTTAATTTTTTAATAATAATTTTATTAAAATATTTAATTTTTTATTATTTAATTAAAAAGAAAATTAATTTTATTAATTATTTTATATATATTTTTACGTTTTTTATATAATGTTTTTTATTAATTATAATATTATAATAATATTAAAAATAAAAAATATAATATATATAATTTATTATTTTTAAATTTATATTATTTAAAATAAAAAATTATAAATTGAAATTAAATAAATTTTTTTTTTTAATATTTTAATATTTAAACTTTTTTATTAAAAATAATTTTTTTAAATAAATTTAAACGAAAAAAATATATAAATTAATTTATAAATTTTTAATATTATATAATTATTTATAAAATTAATTTTATTTTTTTCGTTTAAAAAATTTATAAATATAAATTATTTTATTTATTTTTAATATTAATATAATAATGTATTTATTATTTAATATATTTCGAAATATTTAAACAATTTTAATTATTATATAATTATTTATAAAATCGATTTCGTTTTATTTTATATAAATTTTTTTTAAATATATTTAAATTAATAATATTTTTAATTTAATATATTTATTAATAATTATACGTTTTATATATTAATAAAAATAAACGATTATTAAATATTTAATATTAAATTTAATTGGAATTATATTATAACGTAATTTAATACGTATTAAAAATTTAAAATAATTTTAATATAATAATAATTATTTAATATTTTATTAAAATTTATTTATAATAAAAAAATATTTAAATTTTTTTTTAGTATTATTAAATTTTTTTTATTGATAATAATTAACGTTATAAATCGATTTTTTTAATAATAATAAAATTAATAAATTTTAATAAAATATAAAAATTGAATTAATAATATTAATAAATTATTATTATTATTATTAATATTATTTTTTTTTTAATTTTTTATAAATACGAATTTTTTTTTATAATATATAAATATTTATTATTTTTAATTTTGAAATTTTTATTAATTTTATAATAAATATTATTTAAATTAAAAAAAATATTTAAAATTTATATAATATTTATTTTATTATTATTAAATATATTAATATTAAAAACTTTTTAATAATTTATTATAAAATTTATAAATATATAAATTTTATTTATTTATTTATATATAATAAACGTTTTATAAATTATATTTTTTATATTTTTAATATTATATATAATTTAATTTTTGTTTATTTTTTAAATATATAATATATTATAATTTTTAAATTATTTTTTTATTATTTATATTAAATCGTTTAATTTAATTTATAATTTATATAAATTATAATTTTTTTTTAAAAATAAATAATAATTTTATTAATATTATTATTATTTAATTTTTAATATAATTTTATAAAATCGATAATTAATATAATTTTTATAAAAAAAAATATTATATTTAATATATTAATAAAATTTGTAATTCGTTATTTATTTTATAAATAATTAATATTTTTATTATTTATTTAATTAATAATTAATTTTATAAAATAAATAATTTTTTTATTTTTTAAAAAATTATAATTAATATTATACGTATTTTTTTTATATTATTTTACATAATTAAAATAAAATATTAATTAATTATTTTTTAATTAAAATAATAATAAATATAAAAACGAAAATAATTAATTAAATTAAAATAATTTTATTATAAATATGTACTTTTTTTAATATTATGAAATTAAATTAATAATTATTAATATTTTATTTAATTAAAAACTATAAAATTAATTAATAAAATAATATAATTAAAAATTAAATCGTATTAAAATTATTTTTAAATTTTTTATTTTTATTAAAATTTAAAAATACGTTATTACGAATTTTAATTATTAAAAACGAATTTCTTTTTTATATAATTAATTAATTATAAATTATATTAATATTATTTTATTTTTATATATTTTATAAATAATTTAAAATTTTTAAAAATTTATTAAAATATAATATATTTTTAATTATTATTAATATAAATATTAAAATTTATTTATTGTTTATATAATTAATATAATAAAATATTTAAAATAATATTTATTTTTAAAATATAATTTTTTTTATAATTTAATAAAATTATTTCATTTATTTTTTTAATAAAAATTATTTTATATTATATTAATTTTATTATTTTTTATATATTCGTTATTATAATTAATATTATAAAATTTTTTATTTTTATTATTATTAATTAATTAATAATATATTTAATAATACGTTATAAAATTAATTTTTATAAAAAAAATATAAAAATAAAATAATTTTTTTTAATTATATAAAAACGAGTTTTATTAAAAAAAAATTAAAAAATAAATATTAAATTTAAATTTTTTATTAATAAAATTTATTAAAATAATTTTTTTTAATAAATATATTATAATATATTATTATTAATAAAAATAATACGTAAAAAAATAATTATAATAATATAAATATAAAATATAAAATTATTTATATATAAATTATAAATTAAAAATTTATTTTATTTTTAAATTAAATTTATAATAATTGTTTTTTATAAAAAATTTATAAAAATTAATAAATAATAATATTAAATTTTAAATAAAATTTTATTATTTAATTTAATATTTTAAATACGATTTTTTTTAATAATATAATTAATAAAATATAATATTTAAAAAAAATAAAATATTAATTTAATTGTAAATATATAAAAAAATAATATAAAAATTAAATTTTTTTTTATAATATAATTAAAATAATAATAAAAAATTAAATTTAAAATTTTTATTAAATAATTTAATTTATATTTATAATATTATAATATTACGTTTATAATAAAAATTATATATAATCGAATATTTATTAAATATTTTATTTCAATAAAATTTTTTTAAAGTTTTTATTTATTTTATAATATATATTTTACAAAAAAAACAAATTTAAAATATAATAAAATATTTATATTTTTTATAATTAATATTTATATAAATTCGTAAAAATTTAAAAAAATTTAAATAATTAAATATATTAAAAAAAAAATAATAATAAATTTTTTTAAAATAAAAATTTATTTATTAATAAAAAATTAATATTAAAAATTTATTTAAAAAAATCGTAATTACAAATAATAATATATATATTACTTTAAAAACAAATTAAATAATTTAATAAAAACGAAAAAAACTAAAAAAAAAAAAATATATATATATTAAAAATATTTTTAAAATAAAGAATATAATTAATATTTAATTAATTATTAAATAATATAAAAAAATAATATATAATAAATTATTTTATTTTATTTTTTATTATTATTATTTTTAAAAAAAATTTAATTTAAAAATTTATATATAATTTTTTTTTAATATTTAATAATTACGATTTTATAATTTTATAAATTTTTAAATTATTAATATTTTTAAACGTAAAAATTTGAAAAAAATTTTTATTTAATAAATTTTTTAAAAATATTTTATTATTTTAATATTTTTTATTTATTAATACGTTTTAAAAAAAAATTTATATTAATTAAAATTAAAATTATTATAATTATTAATTTTTTTAATATTTAATTAAATTAATAAATTAAATAAAATAATTTTATTATTATTTAAAATTTAATTCGAATTTTAATTTAATAATAATAAATTAAAATAAAATTATTAAAAAACTTTTTAATTTAAAAGTTTTTTAAATTTTTAAAATTAAAATAATAAAATTAAAATTAATATTTATAATTTTAGAAAATAATTTAAATTCGTATAATAATAAAAAATATTTTTATATTTTAATTTTTAATAAATATATAATATAATAATATAATATTAAATTTATTATTTTAAAATTCGATTTTTAAATATTTTATTTAATTATTTATAAAAATTAATATAACGTTTTTATAAACACGATATTATATTTATTAATAATTTTAAATTAAATAATAAATTTAATATAATAATATAAAATATAAAATATAAAATAATATTAATAAATATTATCGATTTTTTATTAATTAATATTTAATAAAATTTTTTTTATAAATATTTAATCGAATAAAATATTAATAAATATAATTTAATATTTTTTAATTTTCTATTTTATAATTACAAATTAATATTAAATTAATAAATATTTAAATATAAAAATATATAAAAAAAATCGAATTTTTTATTTTTTATTATTTAAATTAAATTGTTAAATTTATAAAAATATTTTAATTTTAAAAAAATTAATATTAAATTGAAAAAAAACGTTTAATAAAATTAAATTAAATAATTTTTTTATTAAATATTAATTTATAAATTAATTTAATAATTTAATAAATTAAAATTTAAAAAATATTTTTAAATAATTATTAAAAGATATTTTAATAAATTAAATTAAAATTAATTTAAATTTTTTTTATGTTTTATTAATATTATAAAAATATTATTATTTGAATTTAATAATAAAACGTACAATAAAATTTTTAGTTTTTAATATACGTTATTTATTATTAATTAATTGTTCGATTTTAAATAAAAACTCGAAATTAAAAACTATATATTGAAAATAAAAATAAAATAATATTAATTAAATACGATTTCGAATCGCACGTAAATATTACGTAAATATTACGTAAATATTTTATTATATTTGTTTTAATATTAATAATTTTTTTTTCATAAAAAAAAATGTAAATTTTAATAAATTTAACGAATAAAATTAATTTTTTTTTATTATATTTTATTAATATATAAAATTCGTTTATTTTAAATAAATAAAATAAAATAAAAAAATAAAAAATACGTAATCGAGTTTCGAGAATAATATTAATAAACTAGTATTATTTTCGAAGTTTATCGAAGTTTATAATTATTAAATTTAAAAAAAAAAATTTATTTTCGATTTAAAATTTTAAATATTTAAAATATTAAAAATAATAAATATTTTTCAAATAAAAAAATATTTTTATTTTAAGTTTTCTTTTAAATAATAATTTATATAAGCGAATAAAAACGAAAAAAATAAATAATTATATTTAATTTTTTAATCGAAAATTCTAATTAAAAACTTTACATATAATATTTATAGCGATTTATAATTTAATAAATTAAATATTCGTAATATTAAATAAATATTTTGTAATAAAATATTTTTTTTTTAAATATTTTTTTTATAAATATTATTTTAAATAATAATTTATAAAAATAAATCGAAAAATAAATAATTATATTTATTTTTATTAATTAAATAAAATAAATATAATATTATAATTATAATATAATTATTTATTAATTTTATTATTGAATTATAATATCGATCGACGATATTAATTAATTTTTTTTTTTTTCGAATTTTATAAAAATAAATTTAAACGAACGAATAAATAATTATATTTGTTTTTTTAATAAAATTTTTTAAATATAATATTTAATAATAATTTATTATTTAATAAATTAAATAATTATAATATTAAATATAAATATTTATTTATTTATTTTTTATTTATTTTTTAATATTTTTTTTTATTAATATTATATTTAATTAATATTTTTTTATTATTAATATTTTTTATTAATATAATAAAAATTATTAATATTTTAATCGTATTTTTTATTTTTTTTTATCGAACGAAAAAAAAATAAAAAACTCGAAATTATATTTTATTTATTAATATATTTATTATTATAGTTTTTATAGTTTTTGTTTTTATTATTTTATAATAAAAATATTATAATATTAATTATTTATCGAAATAAATAAATATTTTAATTTTGTATTTTATTTAATTATTATTTATATTAATTTAAAAATCGTTTTAAAAATTGTTTTTTATATTATTAAAAAGTTTTAATTAAAAATTATTATAAATATTAATTTATAAATTATTATTAAAATTATTAAATCGAAAATTAAAATTAATAAATTAAAATCTTTTATAAAAATTATTATTATTATAATTATTTTATTATTTTATAAAATTATTTATTAAAAAATAAAATATTTTAATAAATAAATTTTTTAAAAATAAATTTTTTTTAATAATATTTCAAATAAAATTTATTTATAATATTATTTATTTTTAATAAACTTTATAAAATTTTTAATAATTAATCGTTTTTTCGTAATAATATAAATTTTTTAAAATATAAATTTTTTTTCAATTTTTAAATAAATTATTTATTTATTAATTATTATATTTTTTAAATATATTTTATAAAATAAATTTTAAAAATACTTTTAAAATTTATTATTAAATATTTTTTTTTTTTTAGTAATTTTTTAATAAAAATATAATATATATATTTATTTTCGAAAAATTAAATTATTTTTTATATTTAATTATATTATAAATATATTTTATAAATATTAGTATTTTATTTTGTAATTTAAAATATAAAAATACAAAATTGAAAAAAATATACAATATATGAATATTTTAATAAAAATCGTAAAATTTTAAATTATTAATAAAATTTTTAAAATCGATTTAATAAACGATTAAATATTCGATTAAAAATTAAAAATTTAATAATATTTTATTAATTTAATTAATTAATAATATTATTATATTATTGATTAATTAATTTAAAATTATAAAAAATAAATAAATAGATTAAAATAAAAAATAAAAATAAATATTATAATTTGTAAAAATTTTTAATTAATCGTAAAATAATATAATTAATATATTAAAATCGATTAAATTCGAAATTATAAAATATAAATATAATTAAAATAAGAAATAAAAATAAATATCAATTTAAAATATTATTTAAAATTAAATAATAAATATAATAATTTAATTATTTATTTATTTAAAATTTTCGAAAAACAATAAAACGTTAAAATTTCGTTTTTATGAAAAATAATTAAATTCTCGTAATTCGATAATATTTAAAAACGTTATATTAATTTTTTTTAACGTAATAAACGTAAACTTAAATATATATAATAAAAAATTCGAATTTTTTTTTCGTTAATATATTTAAATTTTTAAAAATCGAAAAAAATATTAAAATCTCGTTTTTATAAAAAACATAATAAAATTCTTTCGTAATTCAATAAAATTTAAAAATATTATTTTGAAATTTCTTAAATTTTTTTATAATCGATTTATTAATATTTTTAATAATATTTAATAAATTTATATTTAATTATAAAATTAAATATTAATTAATATTAATATTATAAAAATATTATTATTTGAGTTTAATAATAAAACGTACGATAAAATTTTTAATTTTTAATATACGTTATTTATTATTAATTAATTATTCGATCTCGAATAAAAACTCGAAATTAAAATTATATATTGAAAATAAAAATAAAATAATATTAATTAAATACGATCTCGAATCGTATGTAAATATTACGTAAATATTTAATAATATTTATTTCAATAAATTTAATTATAAATACGTAATAATTATTTTTTAAAAATATTTAATACGTTTTATATTATTTTAAAAATTTAATATTAATAATAAATTTGTTTTATAATTTGAAAAAATTAAATAATAATTTTGAATTTTATTGTTTATATATTAAATTAATTTTTTTTTTTATTAATATAATAAAAATTATATAATTTTAATAATAATTAAATAATAAATATTATTTTAAATCGATTTTAATTATATTGAAAAATTTAAAATAAATTTATTAAAATAATATATAAAAATTAAATAATTATATTTTTTTAATATTAAATTATTAAAATTTTATTTATTTTAATATATATTAAAATAATCGTTTTATTAATAAAAACTTTTTATATATTTTTTATTATTAATTTATAATATATATATTATTATTATTTTAATATTTTTAAATAAATATTTAAATAAAATTTTTAATAAAAAATTTATAATTAAATTTAAATTTTAATATTTTTTAAATTAAATAATAATAAAAAATTAAATATAATTTTTTTCGTTTTTTATTAAATATTATTAAATATATTATAAAAAATCTTATAAATTATATATATTAAATTTATATAATTATTAATAATATTATTTTTTATTAAATTTTTAAAAAAAATATTAATTATTTTTTTAAATTATTTAAATTTAAAATTTTTATAATAAAAATATTTTTTTATTTATTATTTTTAAAAAATATATATCGTATTATTATATTATTTTCGATTTTTTAAAAAAAGAATTTAAAATATATTTAATATTTCAAAATTTATAAATTTTTATTTATAATATTTTTTATGTATTTTATTAATTTATTATAATAAAATATAATTTTATATAATTAATTTTTTTAATTAAATTAATAATATTTAATTTATATTATAATTATTATTAATTTATATATATATATTTATTTAATTTAATTTTTTTTAATTAAAATATAAAAAATAAAAACGTTATTAATATAATAATTAAAAAATTAAATTAAATATATTTTTTAAAATTTAATAATATTTAATATATTTTTATTTTATAAATAATATAATTAAAAAAAAATTATAATTTGTTTTTTAATATTAAAAATATAATTATTAT